>PVHY01025331.1:0-18551 GCA_004024945.1 Uropsilus gracilis
CCTTCCCTCCCCCTTCCCTCTCTCCCTCCCCCCTCCATCTTTCCCTTCTTCCCTCTCTCTCTGGCCCTCTATCCTATCCCCGCTCTAGTCTTTCTTCACTACTACAGAAGGCCTGCCGCTCTCATAGTGTGTGGTGGAGATGGCTACCCATGGCTCAGAGTTCTTCTGCTGTGCACATAATCATTGCTGGAGACAGCTGCACAGCCAGGACTGCATTTTGAAGCCACCTTTCCCTCCCACCACCCTTGCCTCTAGCTAGGACCTCACACAGACCATATCCAGGCCTGCGCCTTCAGGCAATAGCCCCTGAGCTCAGCTCCATGCTCCCTTTTCTGTTTCCTGGAAGAGGTTGAAGTGGACTTGGAGCATGTGGAGATGGCACAGCTGCCCCTAGTCCAGCCCCCTCAGGAGCTGCAATTTCTTGGTCCTCTCTTCCTCCACTGACCTTTAGATTGCTTTTGTGAGCAAGGAAGACAGAAACCTCTTCTGTCCTAACTGCTAAAACTGCTGACCTTCCAGGGGCTAGCAGTGTGTGCAGCGTGCATCCCCTCACTGTGTGCACAGGGGATGTGGTTGTCCCTCAGCGCCCAAGCTGCTCTACCTTCTCCCTCTGCTCAGCTAGGGGGGATGGGAAGGCAGAGACCTGGAAGAAGATGTCTCTATCTAAAGTCCATCTTCTGGAGCCAGCTACCCCTCCATTTCCTCATTGGCATCATGGGAATAATTATACTGTGTTTATTCCTGGAGAGCTTCTATGCATGTGAAATGAGCTGCTGCTTAGGAAGCACTTAACACAGGACTGGGTATAAAACAAGTCTTAGCTATTATCATTGTTATTAATTATTGATTTGCTCATCATGGGCCCCTGCCCCAACCTAGAAGCCCCTCCCTTAGAGCAACTGGTTCTTACTCTTCTTGTGCCTATTTCTTGCCATATATGTGTGGTACCATTTGTGATACCAAAAAGCTCTTGCAAATGGTTTTCCTGTTCGAGAAGAATTATCTGCTGAGCTAAAGTGAGCCCCATCTTTGAGTTGATCCCAGAAGGGGGAAATCACTGCAAGTGAGCTTCTAAATTTTAATCTGTTAATCCAGCCTGGAGTTCTTGCCTAGGCCATCCCACATTCTGAATATTCTTCCTAGATTTTTTCTCCTGCCTTGGGTATGCATAATTAGTTGAGTGATGCCCTCCTTTTCATGGTCCAGTGGCCATCCCACCCCTCCACTATCCACAGTCATCTCTGCTTAGTCTGTTCCCTTCTACATTCCAGCTGGCAGGCACAAGCATGAGATGCAGACAAACGCTGACATGACTTGTGTCAAGCATGTGAACTAGTTATTTTTCACAGCAAATGCTATTCATTTGGCTCTCGTAATACCCTCTCCCTACTTTACTGGAAGGTACTCAAAGGGGAAGAGGTCAGATCATGAGATCTCAAGTCAGATTCCCTGGGGCTAACATCAGCTTTATCTCCTGAACCCCCACAAGCTCAGTTTCTTCATCTGTAAGATGGGGTGAGATTAGAGCCAACCTTAGGTGGTACTTGTGAATTTGGAGCAGGGATATGTACCCCCAGCTCAAGTTCACTGTTTTTTCTAAGGTACAATGATAACTAGTTGGGGGAATCAAATTTGAACTCATTTGTGTTGGAGCAGGAATTCCTAATCCCGTGTTGGTCACATGACATCGCAGCAGTGACCTCAAAACATCAGCTCCTCACACATTTCTGCTGCCTGCCCCCAACCCTTATGGCTCTGGATGGAGGGACTTCATTATAGTGAGCCCTCCACATCCCCAGGGGCCTACAATGATAGGAAATGGAACTTCTGAAAATTTAAAGAGAACAAAGTGGCTCTGTCATATTCTTCATGAATAATCGAAGGGCTGGGGATTAACTGCATCTCAATGTCAGCAGGATGGGCCATGAGCTAGGGACTCCCTGGAATGGTAAAGATTCTTTTTCTTTAATGATCTTGAGAAACAGGGTTTTCACCTTTCTAAATGTCGAGGATGCTGCACAGACTGCCAAGGGTTAAGTTCCCACCTCCATGCTTCTGAGAACCCCTGAAGCTGGCAACCACAATCTAGGCTCCTCCCCACAAGTCAACATGTGCCTTCAGTTAAGAAATGTGTATCTAAAATCACTTCTAATTCTATACTCATCTACATTCTGTAAACATCTCCCTTGATCTTTACTCAAGTAGCCTTTTCTTCTTATTATTATTCAGGTAGCTTCTACCTCCTTTACAGTAAATCATAACTGAGTCAGAGATACTAATATCTATTATAGATATTATAAAGGTTGACTTTGGCCTCTGAGACAGGATTCATTCATTTTCTTAGTAGAACAAATATAGCCATTCATGAGGGGATAAGAGCTAATATAAATTGAGCCCCATAATTTCCATAAATTTCTATGAGGTAGCTACTATTTTATTCCCATTTTTACAAGAGAAAATTCAGAAACAGAGAGGTTAACTAACTTACTCCAGCTCACACAGCTATAAGAAGAAAGAGCTGGTATATGAATTTGGGTGTTTCTGAATGCAAAACTCATGTGTTTGCATGCTGAACTGTACTGACAGCCAGTGCTGGGACTTAGTTCGGCTCAGAGTGACCTGCAGTGGATAACACTCCATGGGTTTTGATGGTGGACTTTCTCTTGGTGCTGAGGACAACCTGGGATTCCCTAGGAGTTGAGGAATCCTCAAGAGGAAGAAGTTGTCTTCCCTTGACACAGCTAACTTCTCAAGGAATCTGATGCGTTTAGTGCTCAGTCTTCTTTTCATTCTCGTTATCCAGCTGAAATTAAGTTCCAGGCTGTTGTGTCCAGTAAATGCAAGGATGGTCTGAACTCTTCATTCCTGTAGCCTGAGCACTGAGCCCAGTGCCTGAGGCTTTGGTGTTCCTTGATAAATATGGATATAGAGAATGAAAGAAGAAAGAGGAGAATAAAATAGGGCAAATATAGTATTAAGGTTTGGTGGCAATATGGCAGATTGCAGAGTAGGAGCTGATTTTCATTCTAGCTTTTCCAGCAATCAAAGTGAGAGACTTTGATTGAACAAAGACTTTAACTTCCTTATGCCTTGTTTCTTCATCTGTAAAAATGTGTATGGTATCTATCTCACAATTTTTATATGGTGCTCTAAAAGATGATTTTTGTCATGGGCTTCACCTTGCTATCTGGCACATAGAAAACTCAAAGATTCGGCCAGATGTGGTGGTGTGCACCTGTAATCCCAGTTATGCAGGAGGCTAAGTAAGGCTAAGGATCGCTTGAGTCTGTGGGTTCAAGATAATCCTGGGCAACATAGCAAGACCCATTCTCTTAAAAAAAAGAAAACTCAAAAGATTAATTAAGGATTCTTTTCTATTTTTACTATTGTCATCATCACATTTGTTCCATTTTCTGATGAGAAGCTTACTCATTTGTACTCTGGCATAGATAAAGCAAGAAAGCAGCAAATAGAACAGTCAGCTGGCAGCAAGAAGCAAGTAAAGTCAGTCTTAGTCCATGTGTGTCTTTTCCCACCAACCAGCTGCTCATCACTGTCATTTATCAGTCATTGTCATATCGGTGCCTATCCACACATCACTTTCCTCAACCACGGAAGACATAATTAGATTTTAAGGACTGTTTAACTCCATAGCTCTTGCCCTTGAACTTGTGCCAAGAATTCCAAACACATGGAGTAGCCTTTGCTATGTTTATAGGACCCCAGGGACCCATCCACTTCCCCAGTTACATACCTGAAATGCTACAGTCACTTGGCAGAATATTATTGCCCTTATTAAGAAGAAAAATCAGTTCCACTGGGAGAGAGTAAGATGCATAGCTAGAAGCAGCCTTATATTTTCTCAGGGAGGCTAACCAGGTTGTTAGCTGTAGCTGTGAGTACTCCACCCCAGCTGACAAGCATTCACTCTGGTCTTGTCCTGCTCATTCCATGGTAAACTTAGTAGTCTACCTCACTCACCACCTCTTCAAATATTCTCAGGTCCCTTAACTTATGACAGGATATGGATGAAATATGAATCCCACCATTCTTTCACCCTAACTGCTCTGCCTACACCAACCATATTTATCCATGACCCACCACCTACCTGTTTCACCTTCTTTGTCACTGTCATTTTTGCATGATTCTCATGGTTGCATGCTTTTTATTCTCTTCTCTATTTCTCAACCTGTACCTCAATCTGTCTCCTGTTTTTATCTTTTGTCTTCTCTTTATCCCTCTCTGTCTTTATTGCCTTCCTTCTTTTCTTTGTTTTTCTTTCCTTCCTTTTTTTTTCTTTCACTATCCCTCTTATACTCACGCATACTTCCTTCTCTCCTTCCTTCCCTTCTTCCAGCATTCTCTAATAATAACCCTGGAGTTGACTCTGTGTGTGTGTGTGTGTAGTTGTCGCTGTGTATTCCATAGCAAGCAGACATAGGCCTGGCCCTACCCTATGAAAGTGACTTATACTTATCAGAGGCACAGGAATCACCAGTGGTGATGGTGACAGTACTGCAGGGAAGACTGATGATCTCTGTGATTCTGTAGAGCATGGGGCCTAAACATCTGATCTAGGGATCAGAGATGACTGTGCTTAGGAACTCAACTCAAACTGGCTCCTAAATGATGAGGAAATAAGAAAGTGAAGGGAGGAGGTAAGAAGGCTATTGGAATGGCCAGCAATTTAGAATCTGGACTCATTGGAGGAATTGACCACAGGATGGCAAAAGAGAAGAGGAACAGAAAAAAGAGTGGTGATTGGCAGACAAATGACTACATAGGAGCCCAGGTGACAATTTTATCTTTATCCGAATGTGGAGTCATTAAAGGGTTTTGAGGAGAGATTTAAGTCACATTTGACATTTTTATAAGAGCCTGTGTTGCTGAAGGATGAAGCTGGTGATTTAGAGATTGTCCTCCACATTTTCTCATTAGAACAAGTAGAGGGGCTACCACCAGAGACTCAGCTACCCATAATGCTTGTCTTTGGGCTGATGTCATCACAGTATAATCCTTTCCCCCTTTGTGCCTTAGATGTTTCAACATCATGAGGTAATTCCAATGTTTCTTCTATGAAAGAAGGTAGCACATATGTTTCTCGAATAAAATGAGGTAGACCCTCCATGAAATGACCTTGACTTGGCTTATTCATTTTTTTGTGATGCTGCCAGCCTTTACTTTCTAGATGGAAACTCTCCTCACTTGCACTCTTTCCCTCCAACTCTGTACCCCCACTGTAATCCCTTTCTTCAAATTCTTAGGAAGTCAGAGACATAATTAACAGCAAGTATCTAGTCTTTGGATACACATTCTGAATTTGAATCCTGAGTTCTATGACTTACTACTGAGCTGTACTTTACTTTCTCAAGTGTCATGAGTAATCAACTCTTAGTAGAATGAGTCAAATAAATCAGTAGACATAAAACATTTCAACAATGCGAACAATTTGACAATGCCTCAACACAGTAAGTCCTAATAAGCCTGTGCTGGGTGCTGTGACGTACTACTCTGAATGTCCTCTGGGATAGAGGTATTCATTTCCCCAAGTATCCGGGAGTGTTGGCAGCTGATAACTCACAGTGAGGCTAAGTCCTATGCAGGAATAGCCCTCTGGGTAAGAGAACATCAATCATGGTTCTTGCCTCTTGCTGAAACGGCCCCTACCTCACCACTGTTGAATACACAGTCCCCAAAACTGAATCCCTTTGCCTTCATGGAGATGACTCTGAAGGTTAGCCCAGCACTGAGGCTCCCATGGGACAGGCTCAAGCTTCTCTTGACAACTGTGGCACAGCTTAACTTCCCTTCCTGCCCAACCCTGTGTCCCCCCCCCCATTCCTTTACAGACACCCTTCAGAGAGAACACCCGGTACACACCTCATTGCACACCTCTCTCCACTAGGCATCCTTTGTCTCTGCAGTTATGACTATCACCTTTATGATTATTGTGTCAGATTTGTCGCTCAGGCAAACCAGCTCGCCTACTGGGTCCACTGGCTGAATTCCCCACTGAAGGCACCACTGAGCTCTTGCCCCAACCCTGTGCTTACTTAGTTCAGGGAAATTATCTTCTCCTTTCTGACAGTTCTTTCTATTGTCCAAACACTGCTAAGCGCCCAGAGAAGCTAATAAATGCCCATTGGTACTGGAGTGAGGAGCTTGGTAAATACTCATTTTATCCTAAACTATTTGAACTGTCCTTGTTATTAAGAAAGCTGGTGCAAGCTATTGGTGTAATTTCCCATGTTCCCAACCAGATCCCCAAAGTACATTATCCTGGTCTATGTCCCCTGTGGATGTGTGTCTAGTGGTGCTGAGCAGAGAGAAGTCAAGCTCTTCTGAACTTTGCTGAAAGAAGAGAAGCAGGGAAAGATTCAAGGTGCATTTTTCTTTATTGGGCAAGACACTTGACTTCTTAGGCCCTGACTTCCTCATTGTTTTGATGACGTGCATGAGCAGGGAGTTAATTCAGAGGGCAGCAGTTTCCCAAGTGAGGTTGCTGCACTACCAGTATCATTTGGGGTTTGTTAGAAATGCAAGTTCTCAGGCCCCACCCCAGCTCAAGCATGCAATTGGAGGCTCGGAAACAGGCCCAACACTCTGTGTTGATGTGCTCTATATTATAACATGCTGGCTTAAGTTTATTAGGGATAGATATTAACCTGTGGCTCTGTGCCAACTTCAGCACCTTACTTGATGATCCTTACCGAGTGGTTTGGTCTTGCTAAAAGTCTCCCTTGCCTGGTGTGTAAATCTGGCTCAACATTACCCTCCTCCTGTGGTTGTGCATTTACTAAGATGGTGTAGAGTGATTCCTTAGTACCATGCCAGCTCCAAATGAGAGTGCCGAGAATGGTGTGAGATTATGCTGAAATCATGTCCTACCTCAGAGGTCACAGATGATGGAATAGGGAACTCATATGATTTTCAGTGTTTGCTAAAAGCAGATAGGCAGCTGAGCTTATGGTGTGGGAGCAGGGAAACCCAACCGCTGTGGCTTCCCCTGTGCAACCTGGATTAATGATTTCAAAATCTCTCAGTACCTAACCTGCGAATTCTCCCACTTGGGAGCCTTTTTTGAGGTACAACCATTCTGGTTGCTGACAACCTCTCTATGGGAAGGGCCAGCTTCTTGCTGGAGATGACGTCGGCAGTTAACGAGCATTAGTAACACACCGTTGTAGAGAAGGACAAGACCAACAACTCATAAGGATGTTTTGGACATGAAGGATGCTCAGGTTTCATTTTGTATTTCGTGTGCATGAAATCTGCCTTGCATCCTTCGTTGTGTTGCTCGGGCTGGAGCAGGTGTCCGGTTTTGCATGATGTGAGGACAAACAGGTTGTTCTAATTGAAGACAAAACCATAAGGAGTGTGTCTCCTCATGGTAGCAAGGCACAGAGGTTAGGGCTTTGGACACTAGGCCAGCTCTCTGACCTGGGGTCTGTTTCTTACTGTTTTAAGTCTCATTTAATGTTTATCATGTCTTCGGCACAGGATCTGGCATACTCTATTAGCTGTTGGAGGTGAAGCTGTTAGTCTACCCAGTGAATTGAAAGTGGGGGGTAGTCAAATAACTTAAGTGTGCTTGTCTTTTGTACATTTTGGGGGGCCCTGTCCATCTCCTGGTTAAATTAGGGTAACCATAACTCCAGCCTCAAAACTTCAGCGAACTTTATGGGTGGACTTACAAGCTAACCATTAAATCCATACCCCGGTATACAAAAACAGTATATTTTATGAGGATGCAAAATGCTTGCACAAAGCTCTCACATCAGGCAGGAGGCCTGTTGTATTCTTCCCTTCACCCCTCTGCTCAGGACAGTCAACACCCTGCCAGCAGAGGCCTCAGGCCATGGAGGGATAACCTGCCACTTCCTGTTCCCTAGGTGTCTTGGCCCCCTGCACACCCTCCATGTCAGAGAGCTGGTGCAAAGTGCCATCCAACTGTGGGCCTCTTTCTGGGGAGTCTGTTCTCCTGAGTTCAGCAGAAGGTTCCATGGCTGTCAAATGGGACTCTCAACCAATGCATGGATAAGCCTGGACCCCAGTCTTCCCAAAAGCCATAGTGGCTCCCAAGACTGGGCCCATCAGAGGAAGCTGCCAGATATTCTCACCACTTTCCAAGGAGGGGGAGGGGAACTTGTAAAACTCTTTCTGGGCCAAAAGGACCTGAGGGTCCGTTGAAACAGAACCATGTACAAGCTGTCCACTCTGTGCTTGGCACATGACAGTGGCCTGAGAAATAAAGATGGACAAGTACTGGAGCTGGGAGGACTCCTAGTTCTCTGGAGGAGACAGGAAAAAAACTAAATATATGAAATGGAACGTGGAGTCTGCATTCCAGGAGCAATGGGCGTAATTTGGGAGAAGAATGATTAATTCTTTATGGGAGAGAGAGGGTATGTCAGCAGAATTCTTAATGATAAATGGGAGTTTGCCTGGTTGCCAAAAAAACATGACATAACAGCCTGGAGAAAACTCGGAGTTGCTGGTGGTGGTGGTGAGGAAGGCAAGCTGGCCGATCACTTGGACCCTGATAACCTTATAATACTGGCCTCATAAAGCTAAGCTCCCTGAGCTTAATTTTATTCAAAACTCTGAATGGATAAATTGATCAGTGAGGGAGCGATTAATATTTTTTTTATTGTCAAATTTCAATTTTTCAAAATCTCTGAGTTTTACATATAAAACATATATGTTATATATGTAAAATTAAGCATGGCAGTAGTTTTGTTTTTGTTTAATTTTCAGTAGTGTGCTACCAAGTGCTTTGTACCTGTTGCTATGATGTATATAGAGTTATTATCAACCCATTTTGAGATTTAGGACATGCAACTTGCTAACATGGAGGCACTTTTCCAAAGACACGTGGTTGGCAAAGGTGGGGGTGGATTTCATGGTCCAGTGGGTCTTTCTCAAAGTCTGTGTTTTAAACCGCTAAGGTAGGTCAGGAAGTGAGGAAGGAGACAGCTGGCACAGGTCTGCCCATCTGTTCAGTGCGTCTGCCCACTTTCCTATTTTTGGAGCACTGAAGAAACCTTGCTACAAGCTGTCTTTTTCGATGGTCTGCAGCCTGGTGTTGGCCTCTGAGAAGTCAGATGGGCAGTCAGAGGGCAGGATTGGAGCCCATGGGGCAGGGTGCTTGGATGTGCACCCAGCTGGCCAGCTTGGAAGGTGAGCAAGCTTTACCCCTCTACTTCAGAGCCCCAACAGAAGGTCAGCCTATGAGATGGCTAGATTTAACAAATAGGGATTATATCTGGCAATCCTTACTTCCTAGGGACCTCTGAATTCTCCTACAGAAAGTTCTAAGCCTTCCGGGAAATTAATTATACTACTGAGGCTGAAAAGCTGGATTCGAGGCCATTAGGACACACATCCAGCTAGGAATGCATTAAAGAGGGCAAATATTTTGTCTCAAGAGCAGCAGCTGAAAGGAGCCCTGTTTTCTGGAGTCCACCCCCATGATGAGGAGATGATAATGAGGTGTTAAGTGCCAAGAACTGGACTCCCTGCCCAAGCTCAGGCTCCCTCTCCCCCATCCCACAGCCCTACAGCATGGAGATGGGGGGATCCTGAGGTCCAGCTTCAGGAAGGACCAGGCAGATGACAGAGGGGGCTTTCCTGCCCAAACATGCATATGGCAGGTGAAAAAAAATAAGTTCCAGTGAGTTTTATTGAACAATTACTATGAGCCAGGAGGCATGCAATATGTCAAATAAGAACTATCAAAGAGAACATATTCATATGGCTTATATATGTATGTACATATATGTGATGTATATATGTGTGCATAATATATATAATAATATTCTTTGATAGCCTCTTGGTCCTTTCTCATAATATGTAAGTTTATATGCTATACATCATATATACTACATATGTGTAATATGTGTATTTATATATTTCTATGTTTTATATTATATATTTCCTATGACAGCATCTCGATCCTATCCATATATAACAAATTATGTGCATATACTATAACGCATAAACACATGTACATTTAAAATATGTGGAGAGGATCAAGATTATCCTAGAGAACAGCCTAGGAAAAGACGCCCTGCAGGTGAACTATCAGGTGACTTAACCAGCTGCGTGACACTGAAGCAGGGACAGGAGGCAATTGTGTGAAAAGCAAGAAAGCAGTACACTTTGGGCTAAACACCAAGCACCCCTGTGGAATTGCTGGTGGTCTTAGGTCATTGGTGGTGGGACTGCTCTCCCTATCCAATCAGAGCGGCTTATTGAGCTCCAGCTTGCCCCCTCACTAGGCTTGGTGGCAGACCCACAAGACCCCCATAGGAAAGCGCACAGTCCCAGCCCCAGCCCACAGACCCCTAGCTCTCTGTCTGAGGTCATTTTCTGGTTTGCATCTTGTCCTAGCTCAGGGTGGACTGGAAGTGTCAAGGAATGAACACCCCCAGGAGTACCAGCCAAGGGAGTTGGGGAATAAACACCAACTCTTATAAACGGTTCTCCCTAAAGATGAGCTCTAACTGGTCCCTGGAACAGCTATCTTATAGACTTCCCTCATTTTCTTGCCTCACCACCCCACTTCTTCACTGGACTTCCTGGGATCAGTTCCCAAAGAAACTGTGGACACCCAAATCTTCATCTTAGGGTCCACTTCAATGGAAATTCAAACCTCTGTACAAATCATCTGTGACTGGATCCCCTCCCCATTATCTTGGCCCCCACCAACATTTTCATGCAACCTTTACATCTGTTCATCCTCCTCTACAATGACACGCCTTTCAACCTGACAGTTTTAGCTAACTACCCACTCATCATTAAACATCACCTCCTCTTGGAAGCCTTCCCTGCTTTCCCACCCCTACATCTGCAACATGGTCTCTCTAATGTCATGCTCACCAGACTACATCAGTCAGTTCAATAGACCCGCATTAGGTACCTCCATATGCCAGGCACTGGAATGCTGCACCGTACATGACTCCTACTCTCTCGATGGATCTTCTTGAGATCAGAGTGTGTTGCAGTCATCTCAGTGTTTCCAGCTCAAAGCTCTGGGTCTGGAATGGAGAGGGTGCTTGGCAATTCTTGGATCAAATTAAGTTGATGAGCTTCACCTGTTCCAGGCAGACAGCATCTGCATAATGATCATTAGATTCTTAATGACACAGCAGAGGATACATATTAAGAATGTGGAATTAATAAATGAGTATGTTATCAAAATGTGAACGACGCATAGACACAGTTTCATTACTTAAAATAGCTTGTAAGCCGTTAAGCTGGTGACCACATTTGATTTCCCAGTACCCAAATCCATTCTTAATGTGCAAATGACCATTGGCCAACTGTCTTTATTACTCTGTGGAGCACACGGCGTGGAATTCCTGCGTTGCCTTCCACAGCTCTTTTTAAAACTTGACTATGCCATCCGGGCTCACAATGCATACTGGTACAGCTGCAATCCTGACTACTGGCTCCATCTTCTTTTATTTCATATTTACTTTTAATATCATCCACCATCCGTCATCTTTGTAAGGTTGCTTGTCCCCTTGGGAATACCCCCATTTAACCCTTCCCCCTCCAGTCTCTCCACCTCCTCTCTCATTACTGTTCATTGGTCCATGTTTAGCAAGTTAGTTTCTTCTTTTTCTGGGGCAGTGCCCTTTTCCTGGGTGAGGGTCTGTGTTCCTGGAGCAATGTGAACTATGCTGCTTGTTTCCAGATTTTACTCTGCATTGGGCAGCCAGTTCGAGCTCATTTGGAGTCCCATCAGTCCCTGCTCCTCCTTGGTGGTTATGTCCTCCATTCTGTTGTTCTTGGTATTTTCTTTTGGTGTTTTCTTCTCCCCCCCCCCCACCTGGCCTCTGGTTTAGAGGGCTTGCTTCCTCTCCTTTGTCAGTTGAGAAGTTACTTGAGGGGACAGATGTCAGCTCAGATGATTGGTCGGGTTGGTCTCCTTGATCATGGTTTGCCATTGAGCTGTCAGACGCTGCCCTAGTTCTGTGACTTTCCTCCCCCCTGTCAAGAGGGGGTGTGCCTTGGTCTTGCTGGAGGCTTCCCTGAACCAGGATTTTGGCTCTCAGCTGCCCGTAGTGTAGGTGTAATTCTGATAGGTCCTCTCTATAATTAGTCTCACAGTCGGTGGTTGTCTTCAAGCTCTTTTTGGTTCCTGCCCAAAAATGTGTGTCCAAGGCTTTCATTTATATCTCTTACTTCTTCAGTTTATTCAGTTGGATTACTTGCCCTTTTCTTATTGCTGATGAGGACAGACTGGAGTGGAAGTAAACAAGAGGAGGTTAGAGTCCCATCGCTCCCACCCTGCACCCTCGCAGGGTTTCCCCTTCCACTCCTGCATGAACTGGAAGGTCCCTTCAGGGTACTTACACCTGTGAGTCCCTGTTTTGGCTACTAGCAACCAGGCCTAGCCCTCCAGCACCCATACATGAAGCATGGCAGGCTGGGCTGGACGTATCTTCTAAAGAAATCCTCAGAGTCAGTCAGGCAGACAGCCAGTTTATAGTCAAACCGAGCACCTCCACATTGTCCAACAAAGTGCAGGACACAAAATACACAGTAGCAGATAAAATAGATTTAACTCTGGCTTCCGAAACTTTCAGTCAAATATCTGTACAAAAATGTTCATGGAATGAAGATTTAGAATAGGCTAGCACTATAATATCTTAGGAGATGGGGGTTGGTTAAAAGGAATTATAATGTATCTGTCCCATATGGCCCCATTATTTGAAGTGATACTATTAAAGGACTTTTCATGATCTACAAAGATGCTCAAGGTTTCATGCTACAAAGAAACTTAGAAAACAAAATAATCATCAAAGTACACAGTAGCACATTCCATGTGATTCTAAGTCTGCACACACCCAAATATTGACATATACACACTGGGAAAATAAACCAAATTATGTAGATGTACTCATGATAGTTGGCATTTTTATAGTTTTAATTTTTTCCAAATTTAGGTTTTTATAATTGGCATGAACAGGTGTTGCATTCATAATAATAGGTTGTAAACAGAGCTTAGTAGAGATCAGATCAGGTCCTTCTACAGCAAAATGTGGCATCTCATTCTTTCCTGTGTAAAAAAGAGCTTACTAATATGTTCAGAGTTTGTGCAGTGCCTGGGGAAATAATGGCTTCAGTCTTGCCAAGAGCTTTTGGGAATGAGAATGCAGGCAGGACTCTCTGGAACTATGAACAGTTTCCCTTTAGCTCTTTCAGTGACTGTGACTTGTAAATGTTTAGTGGCCAAGAGCCATAGGTGTGGGAGGAGGAAGGAGACAAAAGCCAAAATCACTTCCTTCCCCTCTGTCCTTCACAGTCCCAGAATATAAACCTGTGTCCTCAAATTGTGTCGCTCTAATAAGCACCAGCTATAGAGCTCATGAGCCCTTGGCCAAGACTGGCTCATATGTAGTTTGGTACACCCGAGGATATACAGCCTGCCTATCCATCAGAGTGTGGGCATGAGCAAATTCTACAATGCAATGAAGCTGGCAAAACAACTCACTGTGGATAAGAGGAAATGCTTAAGTCAAAGCTGTTGCCTAAGGAAGATCACCTGTTTCCTGGGCCATGCAGAAATGTATCGTTGTGCCTGTATGAACAAAGCCTGGTTGGCCACAAAGCAGTTTTAAAATCCAGTAGCACAGCCAAGAGAATGGGAGGATAATGGTTGTTGCCTTTTTAGAGACTGAGATGTTGCCAGCTGTGGTGGTGAATAATAATGTAATCCTCCCTGCTCTCTCAATGTTATCTTAATCTGTTTGATTCATGCAAGTGAGCTACCCATAATTCTGTTATACAAAAGTAGATTATAACCACTGGAATATCTAGACTAGCTGATGCCCAAGTAGAGGGAGATGGGCCTATCTTGTAAGATTGCTCTTTCTGCGGGCTGGTGTCCACTAGGCACAATGCCATTTGCCAAAGAGAAGAGGCGAAGGGGCTGAATGTAGTCATGCTGGAAAAGAGAAGTTTCTGGAAGTAAAAATGATATTGGAAATAACAAAGGAGGAGTAACAAATAGGAAAGGGTATGAGACCAATGAGGCTATTGTTTTGTGCATCATGCTTCCTCATAGCAAAATCTGCAAGCTGCCAGGCACAACGTAAATAAGACCTGCAAAAACAATTAGAGTTGCTAATTCCAAATTAACCACCAAAATAGAATGGGCTAATTTGGGAGGCAGTTGTTGTTCTATCTCCATCTCATTCCTTTTCATCCTACAGGAGGAATCTTGAAACAGGCTCCCCACACTGGTGGGGGGAGGGGAGTGACCCAGTATCATCTATAGGACTTGAGATGCTCCTCATGCTTCTTCTCCCATCTTGTCCCACCATATATGATTATCGAAGGGGGCACAATTTTTTTATTTTATATATATATATTTATTGTACATCATTGTCTACCCCAAGGCTCTCCCACGACTTTATCACCTGTGAACCATCTTAATCTCTTGTGACCTTCCCTCTCTGCCCCCAATACTAACCTTCCCTCCCCCGCCACTCCACCCCCCCATGACTCAGCTCTGTTGGCAGTTTTAAATTTTTCTTTTCCATTTGGTTTGTTTGTTTTCCCTAAGGGGACATCTTTTGGGCTAGTAGAGGTGTCAAAGTCCTAACCTTTGAGTTACTCTAGGCCAGGTTGAATGATCAGCCCATCACAGGGTCATAGCCTTCACTCCTGGAGAGTACAGAGTGACCACTGAGAATGTCTGATTTCTGAAGGTTGGCAGGGGACAACGAAGGTGAGCTACTTTTGATGGAGTCACTGATTGCATCAGAAGGAGTCTGAAGCTTAGTTCCAGTGCAGAGGTCTGCTGAACGAGGTGCCATTAAGAACAG
Organism: Uropsilus gracilis; assembly: GCA_004024945.1. NCBI lineage: Eukaryota > Metazoa > Chordata > Mammalia > Eulipotyphla > Talpidae > Uropsilus > Uropsilus gracilis. The sequence continues at coordinate 14,841 of PVHY01025331.1, forward strand.
GGATATTTGGGGCAAGTTGTGAGGTCATAGGGCCACATCGTGGCCCTTCCTGCCTTCCTGCCAGGCTCTGCTGCACATCATTTCTTTTTTTTTTTTTTTTTTTTTGAGACTAGGTCTTGCTTTTTTGCCCATGGAACCGCAGGTTCACGTTGCCTGTGGTACCACAGACTCAAGCAATCCCCAGCCTCAGCTTCCCAGGTAGCTGGGATTACAGGCACACGCCACCACACCCAGCTATATTTTGGGACTAGGTATCACTATGTTGCCCCGAGTGGTACTTGAACTGCAGTCCCCAGCCCCAGCCCCTTCATAGGCTGAAGCTTACAGGCATGCGCCACCATGTCCGGCTTTGCTGCACATCATTTCACCAGTCCTCATACTCAAGCCGTGGCAATATAGGCAGCGGGCGGAGATGGGGGTGGTGAATGGAATGTAAGCTTAGTATAAGCTCCCCCATTCGAGGCAGATGTCCACAGAGTTTCTCTCTTTGGGTGTGTTTAACACTTGTGGCAACCAGTGAAGGAAGTAATGTCCCTCAGCAATACAGTTAAGGCTGTCATTCAGAATAATTGAGAGCCGGGCACGGTGGCGCATGCCTATAAGCGGCAGCCTAGGAAGCCGTGGCCAGGGCCAGGAATCGCGGTATGAGTCCCGCTGGGGGCACGTAGCAAGACCTAGTTCCAAAAAAATACAGCTGGGCATGGTGGCGCGCACCTGTAATTTCAGCCCCCTGGGAAGCTGAGGCTGGAGATTGCTTGAGTCCGTGGTACCCCGGGCAACGTGAGCCTGCGGTTCCATGGGCAAAAATAGCAAGACCTAGTCTCATACCTTTTGAACAGGCAAAATAACAGCATCCCCCTTCACCTACAAAAGAGCATCCCAAATTAGATGATAAATTATGGGATCACCCTACCTACTATGTATTGGGTTGAAATAACATTGCATTAGCAAAGCCATAGCTCCAAATTATGGGTACAAATTGTTATTTGGCTGGGAATGTGAATCTGACATCCCACTATGTAAATGTAATCATCCGGGAAATTTATCCAGATGCGTTGCATGGAAGGCAGCCAGACTAAAAGCGGTTCTGACCCACCATGATGTAGAGCTCTGGGGAGGGCACTGTGCCATCTGGTGAGCGGGACTGAGTCCCTGGCCAGGAGTCAGTAGCCCACAATTGCTGGGTCCACATCTCAGGTGGCCTAGGCATAGGAGGACTGTCCTGTGGTCACTCATGGTCTCTGTCTGTTATAAAGTGTAATGGCAAGACACCAAACTGGTAGGCAGGCTTATCATGTGCAGTTGAGCAGGCTGTGCACTGTGCAAAAATACTCAATTCCTGGCATGAGTGAGGGGTGCTGCTTTGTATTCTTCTATGAGATGCAGTCAGATGCAGCCATAGAGGAGATGGAAAAGGTTCAGGAACACAAAGTTTATTATAGTCACATCTTCTGGACAGGAGAAAGGGATTAGGAGACAGAAGATGGGAACAGAGAGCTTAGATCATTGCCTCTATTAGGGTTTCTGTGGAAAAGACAGAAGAGCAAATCCTACATGATTCCACCTAGATCAGGAATCCAAAACAGTCAAACTTGTAGAATCAGAGACTAAGATGGTGGTTCCTATGGGGGACTGAAGAGAGTTGAGGATGTGCGCCAGAGAGCTCACAGTTTCAGTTTTGTGAGAAGATTGAGCCCTCTAGGCCCCTGAACAGAATAGGGCCTGGAGCTGCCAAGACCATTGTCTGCTTGGTAAAGTTTCTCTCTCTCTCTCTCTCTCTCTCTCTCTCTCTCTCTCTCTCTCACACACACACACACAGAGGGAGAGGGAGAAGAAGAGAGAGAGGGAGAGAGGTAATGTTACAGGTGATGGTTAATGGTATAACATCATGTATGGTGACAATTTCACGAGTCGAAATTATCTTCAGATTTCATGAATATGTGCACTTTAAATCTGCTTCCCACCCCCCAGCAGCCACAGCTTAAATTCTGTACATGTTCATATTGTCTCTCTGTGAGCAGAGATGCCACACTAGGGCCCCCAGAGATGTTAAAAGAGCACTTCTGCTTCGATGAGGGACCCAAGGTGTGAAGAGCAGAGGGAGGATCAGGCTCAGGTTTCCTTCCTCCCTGAAGAGCCAGTGACTCTGCATCTTACTCTTAAAGGGGTGACCTTCGATAGTCTCGTCCCCTCAGCCCCTACCTCTGCGTCTCTCCCATGCCCCACCTGGGGCTGCCTCACCCTGCTGCTGAAATAGAAAAGAGGTCTCACACCTCCTGTGGATCAGAACTTGACTGACCTCCCTTAGCCAGATCAGGAAACAGAGCTGTCACCGGTGCATCAGGCCTGTGGACCCCAGTGCTGGTGGGACCACTTCCAAGGAGAGACTTGGGAAAGGGAGAGGCACACCCCTCCTGGCCTCTGTCACCAAGTGGCTCACTGTGCTCAATGTGGACTGGGCCTGAGGAGAAGCAGCTGTGCCAAGACTCAGGACTTCAGGAACACAGTGGGGGGTGGGCTTCTGCTGGCACTGGTGGCCACACTCCCTAAGCCCCTTCAGGAGCTTATCTCACTGTTCCTGCCAGAGGCCAGAGTCTTCCAAGGCCTCTGCCAGGTATACCTGGCATGGAGGGGCAAGTGGAGAGGCAGGTTCTCCTCAGTCCAACTCAGGGAGCATCTGCAACGCCCTTAGGGGGACCCACGGCCACCATCTATCTTGAACAAGACTGGTGGTTCCTTGAGAAAGAAATGTCTGTGCCAAGCCCTGTGTTATCCTAATATTCCTTCTTTATCCCTCCTTCAGCTGTCACCCTCCCTGCACCCTTCCCCCAAGGCATGTGCATGGCTGAAAAAAGAAACAGAATATTTGCTCTCAGCAAGAACAAGAGCATCCCCTCCTCTCTGATGAAAGGTTGTAACTGCTGCCTGAGGCATGTGGGCCAGACCCTGTCCATACCCAGGCAAGACTAAAGACCTGCCCTCTGGGCCTTCCCTTTCCTGGAAAGGACACACAAGCCCAGGCCCAGCCCTCTGACATGGGGACACTCCTCTGATTTCTTCCTGAGGTCAGTTAATGAGACCTATGCAGGGCATGACATGCTGGGGACAGAGGGGCTATTAAGATGTGATCTCCCCTCAGGGGTCTGTGGCCCAGGAGGAGTTACTACATGGATTTTCAAGAAGGCAGAGAAAGAGGAGGTGGAAGGAGAGGGAGGAGGGGGGTGGAAGAGGAAAATGCAGGAGGAAGAGGAAAGGGAGTAGGAGGAGGGTTAGTAAGGAGGAGACAAGAAGAAAGAGGTGAATGAGGAGGAAGATGGAGGGGAAGGAGGAGGAAGGGAAAAGGAAGAGGAAGAGGAATAGGGGGAAGGAAGAGGAAGAAGAGGAAGAGGGATGAGATAGAGCAGGAGAGAAGAAAGGAGAGAAGATGAATCCTGGCAGAAAAAAGATGGCTGAGCAGCGATGTAAGCTTTGAGGTGCACAGAAGGGTCAAGTGTGGGTTCCAGGAGTTTTGCCTTGCGCCGATGGGGCTGATTTCTACTTCACTGTGCATGTTAGTACCACATAGCAAGGAATTTGGGTGTAGAGTCAGGGAGGCTTGGGTTTATTTTTTTTTATTTTTATTTTTTTAAATGCAAGTTTCATTTTATTGTGTGCAATAAACATGTTTTGCTAACCTGAAAGTTTTTATACATTTGAACTTTGTTTTTTTTT
>PVHY01025332.1:0-18542 GCA_004024945.1 Uropsilus gracilis
GGGCCGGGCCGGGGAGGGCGGGGCCGGGCCGGGCCGGGGAGGGCGGGGCCGGGCCGGGCCGGGGAGGGCGGGGCCGGGCCGGGCCGGGGAGGGCGGGGCCGGGCCGGGCCCAGGAGGGAGGGGAGGGGCCGGGCCCCGGAGGCAGGCTCCGGCCCCGCTTCTCTGCGCCGCTGCGGGCACCGGACCAGCGGGCCGGCCGGGCAGGGGCGGGGCAGGTCGGGCTTCCAGGCGCCTCCTCAGGGAGCGCGGCCCGCAGGGACCGGACGGCCTCCCCGTAGAGGACGGGGTCTGGGTGCGGCCGGTCCTCTAGGTGGCCCCAGTCCCAGGAGTCACCGTGTCGTGTCGTCACCCCCCCCAGGCCAGCCCCCGCCCTCAGGCGCCCCCAGCTGGTCTCCCCCTGCGGGGCAGGCGGCCCTACGGGAGCTTGATTGGCGGGAGGACCTGCTGGAAGGGGGCCGCGGTCACGTGTGTCGGGGCAAACCGAGCCGGGCGGGGATCTCTGTCCCCCGCGGCGGTTCCGCCCCTCCCACCCCCTAAGTCCCCTAAGCCGCCGCCGACCTTGGCCTTGGGGGGGCGCGGGGTGGGGGTGGGCGGCGGAGCCCTGGGACAGGCATGGGGGAGCAGTGCGGGGTGCCGGAGGCGCGCGCACGCTGGTGGTGGGGTTGCCCCCGGATCTCCAGGCCACGGGGTGGGGGGTGCTGCTCCGTGTGATGCTTCCTGAGGAGGCGACCCCAGGGGCCCCAGGACCTGAGGGAGCTGGTGGGCGTTGGGGGGGGTCCTGGGAGGCAGGGCCGGAGGCATGGTGAGGTCAGCGCCCCGCAGGACATTGGGGCGACAGCACCCTGGAGACGGCCTGTACCTGAGTTGCTGGGGGTGGGAGGGCGCGAGGGGCCTCTGGAGAGCCCCCCAGTGGCCTGTGGCTCCCCTGCACCTCACCTGCCTGCACCGGGTTTGCCTGGTTAAGGGTTAACCGGTTAGGAGCTAAAAGCAGACAGGAAGGTAAAGGTGACAAGTAGCTCAGTGTTGTCACCACCCAGTTCACTGGGTGAGTCAGGAAAACCCAGAGAACAGACCCCGCCCAGATGCGGCAGATGGGAGGTACCCAGGCGCGTGACTGCCCTGTGGGGGTGGCGTGGCGGAAACTGCCCAGACCCATCAAGGCCCGTCTCAAACTGACCGCTGAGGAGTCGGCTCCCTCTCTTGGGGGTCAGCCGCTGCCACTGGCCGTTGGACTTGGGCCCCAGCTCGAGCGAGCAGTAAAGGTTCGTGGCTTTGCATCGCTGACTGCCTCGTGGCGCCTGCGGAGGTCGGAGGATCCTGAGCTCTAATGGTCTCGAGCACCCACACGGCCGGGAACGCTACCCGCGAGATGGTCCCCACCCCCCTGCACCCCCAGCCTGCCATCAGCTCTTCAAAGCTGGGTGGTCAGTCAGTGGCCAGTGGAACCCAGCTCTGGGGCCAGCAGGTCTGGGGCTTCTGACCAGAGTGGATGGGATGCCCCTGAGCCCCTGGACAGTCAGCGTCAGTGGGGCACTGGGGTGAAGCCCACTCACAGGTGGGGAGGCCTGAGCTGGGCCCCGGCCAGGAGAGTTCCCTGGCTAGGGGCCTTGGGTGCTGTCCTGGCTGAGACACTGTCCACATTCCACCTGAGCCCAGCACCCCTCCATCACCCTCTGTCCCCGGTCCCTCCCATGGCTGGTCTGTCACCAGGGTCACCGTGTGGACACCAGATGGCCCCTGAGTGTCCCTCCTGCTAGTTCAGAATGTTGGCAGGTTATTGATGGTTTATAAGAGGTGAAAGGAAAGGCCAGGCATGGGGGCGCATACCTGTAAGTGGCAGCCTACGAAGCCACAGCAGGGACCGGGGATCGCGGTTCGAGTCCCACTCGGGGCAACACGGCGAGATCTAGTTCCAAAAAAATAGCTGGGCGTGGTGGCACGCGCCTGTCATCCCAGCTACCTGGGAAGCTGAGGCTGGGATGGCTGGAGTCTGTGGAACCCGGGGCAACGTGGTTTGCGGTTCCCCGGGCAAAAATAGCGAGGCCTGGTCTCCCTAGGTGAAAGGTTGACAAGGACTTAGTGGACCACAGGGTTTGATCCCGTCGGCCCCTGTCTTTTGGGTGAGGTCGTTAGGGTTCAGAATCCGGCCAGCTTCACGCCGAACACAAGGCCACGGGAGACGCAAGGGCAAAAGGCCTTTTCGTTTCCAGCTCGTCCTGGCCCCCCCCCCCCCCCACTCACCGACGCAGCGGCAGCTCCTTAGCGGGAAGGACCCGCACCCGGAGGGAAACGGGCTTTCGGGAACTTGTCGCAGAGGTGCTGACGTCGTTACAGCCTCGGGAGGGAGCCCAGATAGCCGCCTGCTCTGCTCTGGGGCGGTTACGTGGTCCCGGCCTTCTCTGTCTGCGCCTGCCAGTTCCTTTTGATGTTTCAGAGCGTTGGTTTCGCACGCTTGGCCTGTTGAGCGCTGACCTTTCAACACTTCCCGACTGTTTGACACTGTCTGACACTGTGAGCCGCTACCTCGCCCCTGCTCTTTGTGCAGGCTGTGCGCGCTCACGGCCGACAATATACGTCAGCGCGTTCATTTCGTGACACTGGCGCTATTGCTGCCTCGGAACGGAAGCTTGGACCCCGGGAAACCCGTGGCGCCCGAGAGCGAGCAAGCCGTTAGGAAAGCAAGGGCCGGAAGCGAGCGTCAGCGAGAGCGGAGCTAGGGACCGCGCAGGCTGGCACGAGCCGAGCCAAGGGGCGGCCTTAAACCAGGACTCGAGCTACTTTCCCTGGCCCCTCGCCCTTCTTCCCGCCTTGCCAGCCCCTCAGGAGCCGTAGCCGTGGAATCTCCTACCGTCGCGTGCGGTCTGCGTGGAGACAGCCGTCTCCCTGAAGCGGCTCACAGGCCCCAAAGGCCCCGCTGCAGGAATAAGTCTAACTCGCGGCGACGTTTTGAGTCATTTCTTTATATTTCACATGTTGTGGTCCCTGGGGGTCCGCCGCTGCTTCGCAAAGGGAGGAGGGGCCTTCTCCGCTGGGAAGTGGAGGCCTCGAGTCTTCCTGGGTCTGCACCTGAGCAGCTCTTAGGGCGCGGAGGGGAGAGCTGGAGAGGCGAGGGCGGTGCCTCCTGCCCCGGCCCCTGCTGTGCTCACAGGGGCTCCGAGGCCGGGACAGCGCGGTGCCCGTTACCGCAGCGGACGGGCGCTGTGCTGCCAAGGAACCGCTCATCAGCCTGGCCGCCCTGGGCAAAGCGTGCGCCGAAGGCTCGGTTCCCGGCTCTGGCTCAGCGCAGCGCCTAGACGCAGGGCGTCGCCCCTGACGTGCTCCGGGCCCCCGTGCGTTCTGAGGAGCGGCATGATGAAGAGAGCTGTCGCTGACAACAGAGGTGCTTTCGTGGCGAGGGGGTGCCCCGGTCAGAGGCGGGTCCGCAAATGCCTCTGCCTTGGACTGCTAAAGGGGCGAACCTCCCGCAGACAATCTTGTCCACCGGCAGCTTTGTTGGGGTCTCCACGCCACGGGCAGCTTTGTTGGGGGACACCCCGAACGGCCGCGGGGAGACAGCTAGGGCTGCGCAGTAGGGAGGAGGGGCCGGAAGGCAGCGCGAGCAGGCTTCGGTGAGCTTAGGGTGCGAGGCATTAAGGAAGGAGAAGGAACGGGAACGAGAGACCACAGGGGTCTCTGGGTACTGAGGGTGAGGATGTAAGGAAGGGCTGGGAGAGCTGGAGGAGGTATGGGAAGACTCGGGAGGAGGAATATACGGGGATGGAGGAGGAAGAGAAGGAGGAGATGGAGAAGGACACGGAGAAGGAAGAAGAGCAGGAAGGGGGGAGGAGCTTTGAGGACAGCATTGGGGCCTCCGGACTGGGTTGGTAGAGATGGTAATTGCTGCTTACTAATGAGGATGGAGGGAACCTGCCACCCGCAGTCCCAGAAGACGCGCCCCCACGGTAAGCCGGTGACCCAGCCTGACGAGTAGAGGCCCTTTCCGTAAAGGAGACTGACCAAACCCAGGCTAGCGGGCCCACAAGGCCGTTCAGCCCGCGGGAGCCATGCCGTATTTGGGCGCGTTTACATGTGAGAAGCGAACAGTCTGGTTCAGTCCCCTTCCACTTCCGCTCCCTTGACTGGCGGTCACACAGCCCCATTTTTCACAACCCATCTGCCATACCTCCACGTTCTTGAAAGCTGCGAGTGAGCGGACACGCATAGAACCCGACCCTGCGAGCCAGGGTCGGCTGGGCAGAGCCGTACCCCGAGTTAGCATCGCTAAAGCAAAAACCAGTCTGGCCACCACGTCCCAGGGGACCGAATGCTGGAGGTCTGACTCCAGACCTGAGCGGACAATCCATCTATCAGTCGCCAGGTGACCCTCGCTGGAGTGTGCGCGTGGCTGCCCCGACGGTCGTCAGCAGAGGCTCGCTCGGGATCAGCAGGTGCAGAAGGAAGGTCCGGCTGGGCAGCTTGTCCTTCGGCACGAGTAAGTTTAGCTTCGAGCGGGTTGTCAGGATCTGCTTGACCCGTCCGCTTGTCTGGCTGAGGCTGGGTCACTTGTGGTTGGGTCGCAGCGCGCACCTGAGAGCGGTGAGTCCACGCGTGACCCCGTCTACCTTGACTGCCAAGGGTGGAACAAAGGCAACAGGACCAGGGCCTTTCCACCTGGGCTCCGAGGTTTCTGGAGCGTGACGCTTTATCCCAGCCCACTGACCAGCAGCAAAGGGACGAGCCGTTTTTGGGCCATCCGTTGTCTTTAAGGGCAAATCAGCAGGGGATGTAGGTTGTTCACACACAAAGCGAACCTGTCTCCAGATTTCTTTCCAGATCGTTCGCAAACCCAGCATGTGTAAGCCCAAGTGAGAGTCCGGTGATCACCCATGTGGCGAGGCTCAGCGCCTGGCACAACGGGGGGGCGGCCGCCAAGCATAATTTCAAAGCGTGTAAACCCCCCTTATGCGGCGTATTTCTTGCTCGGAACAGGGCATAGGGAGGAGCGACACCCAGTCTCCGCCGGTCTCCAGACGTGGTTCTGTTCATTTTCCTTTTAAGGTCCTGTACATCCTCTCTGCCTGCCCTGAGCTCTGTGGGTGATCGGCGCAGAGCCGTTGCCACTGTAGACCTACTTGAGCTGCCACTTGCTGGGGAACTTGAGCCACAAACGCAGGCCGTTGTCCGAGCCCCTAGATCGTGGGACACGATGCCGAGGAGCGATTTCTTCTGACAACTTTTTCCCCGCCGGGCGGGCAGCCCCCTTTCCGGCTGCAGATGCCTCTGTCCACCCTGGCAAAGCGTCTGCCACGGCTGAGAGCGACCTGTACCCAAACTTTCCTGGCTTAACTTCGGTAAACTCTGTCACCCACGTCTCCCCAGGAAGATGTCCTCGACTTTGGATCCCCTGTTCTCCAACCACTGGGGCCGGTTGCGAGGCCCGCAGGCTTCGCACCCTAAGACTGTGGTTTTTATGACGCCATTACGGGACGGAAAGCCCAACGCTGCTCTCCCCAAGAGGGGCATAAGATTGCCTGTTCCCAGGGGTGTGGTTTGAGGTAACTGCTGGACAAGGGTCTGCCCAGACCGGCGGGCAGTTAACGACCCAGCACGGGCGGCCCACCGTCCGTCGATCGCAACGGCCCGAGGCCGCTCGTGTTGGCTCCACAGGCGATCCTCAGGGGTGCACAAGGGAGGAGTTTTTGGCAACCTCGGCAACCCAGGTGGAGGCAGAGAAAGGGCAAAGCCGTGTCGGTCTGTGGCGCATAATCCCTGGGTTTGACTCTGACAGAGCTGCTCGCCGCGCAGTCTCATCTGCCGTCCGTTTCCGCTGGCCACCAGCGAGCCTCCTGGCGGATGGCCTCGGCAATGGGTGACGGCCACTTCCGGGGCAAGTGTATGGCCTGCAGGAGGGCCGGAATCAAGGCCGCGTGGCGGAGGGGCTCACCGTCAGGTGGTGAGTCCTCTTTGCGCGCAGATAGCCCCCTGCACGTGGGCGGTGGCAGGGCAGACCCGCTGTCTGCGCAGAGGTTCAGCTCTCTCCGCTGCCCCAGCCAGGGCCTGCATAAGGGCAATCCATTCCGCTTGCTGTGGGATGTCTTGTCCAGCAGCCTCTGGCTCCCAATCACCGCTTTGTGGGAGGTGACTGCTGCCCCGGCACGTCTCTGCCCTTCCACCACCAGGCTGCTGCCGTCGGTGAACCACGTCAGGGCCTCCCCAGACGTTATGGGCGAGTCCGAAAGGGCTACACGGACCGCTGCTGCCTGACTTCGAATCTCTAGACACGGGTGAGGCTCCGGCGCGGAGGGCTCCGGCCCCTCAGGAAGAAGGAGGCCGGATTCGCGGCAGCGCTGGCCTGGAAATGGACTCGGTGGGTGTCGAGGCGGAGCCCTTGGTCATGAGTCAGTCTGCTATTACGGGTCCATTTTCCAGGCGGTGTCTGGGAACAGTGTCTAGAGCCTGGTGGGTGGAGACGACCACCGTTTGGCCCAGAGTCAACGTATCTGCGTCTTCCGGGGCCAGCGCTGCCGCGGCTGGATGCGTGGGCAAGGTGGCCACCCCGAGGCCACGGGGTCCAATTTTTGGACGAGTGGGCCACGGGCCTCTTCCAAGGGTCCGAATCTTGTGTGAGCGCCGCCCTTGAGACCCCTTTTTTTACTCATCCGCATGCGGAGTGAAAGGCTCCCCCGGACCAGGCAGGCTAGGGGCCTCTTTACGTTTTTGAAATGCCAGGTCCTGAGCGAGTGTCCATGAAAAGGGCCCTCGCCCTCCGCGGTGGCCTCGTACAAGGGTCGAGCCAACTCGGCAAACCTGGGTATCCGTAATCGGCAGTATCCCACCCACCCCCAAAGCTCCCTCACTCGCTTACGAGTTTTAGGGGGAGGAATAGACAGAATTGTTTGAGTCATGGCCGGAGTGAGCCGGCGCTTCCCTTCACGCGCTTGTACCCCACATAGTTTACTCGGCGCCACAGATCGGAGCCTTTTTTGCGCTCACCCGATCGCCAAGGTCAGCTAAGGTGTGGAGTAGGACCTTGCTAGCTGCCAGACATGTTGCTCTGCAGTAAGATGGCACCAACATACTGTAGGGCGGTAATGTGGGAGTTTTCCCGTTTTCCCAGCGGAAGGCTAATAAGTCTCCGGCTAGTGCCTCGTTAAGCAGAGGAGGTGAGTTTTTAAAACCTTGGGGCAGCCTAGTCCAAGTCAGCCAAAAAACTGGTTCTCCAGAGGCATCTGCCCACTCAAAGGCAAGAAGTTCTTGGCTCTTGGGTGCCACCGGAATAGAGAAAAAGGCATCTTTTCAGTACGTCCAGGACAGTATACCACAGTGAGTGGCGACAAGGAGCTCAACAGCACATATGGACTAGGCACTGCGGGATGGATGTCGGCCATTCATGAGTTCACCTCTCGTAAATCCTGCACCGGCCAGTAGTCTCCCTTGGGTTTTTTGACGGACGCAAGGGCGTGGTCCATGGTGACCCGCAGGCTTTTAGGATCCCTGCTGCCCTTAGCCTCTGAATGTGGCTGCTAATCACCTTGCCGCTCTCAATAGACACCGGGTATTGTTTCACCCTAACTGGCCCGGCTGCCGGTTTTAATTCCATGTACATCGGAGCGTGGTGTTGGGCAAAGCCAAGTCCCTCGCCTCTGCCCATGCCTTTGGGATTTCCTTCAGCCACACCTTTATGTCCAATGGGTTGTTTCCCCCCATCTAAAGCCTCCTGAAGAAGAGCTTGTTTATAGAGTCCATGCTCATCAGCCAAGGCCAGTGTGAGGAGTGCTTTTCCTGTCTCCAGCCATAGGACTGGAGACCTGTACTCCTTGTGGTGTGAAGGAAATCCGAGCCTCAGCCTTGGTTAGAAGGTCGCTCCCCAAGAGGGCCGTGGGGCAATCAGGGAGAACCAAGAAGGACTGCTGCATGGGCCCAGAGGCCAAGTCAACGGAGTGGTCGGTAGGGCATCTATGAAACTGCGAACCTGGAGCCCCTTGCACTGGGGTGCGTTTTCTCGTGTTTGGACCATGATCCTGGGTCAGGACAGAGTGTTGTGTGCCGGTGTCTGCAAGAAATTCTACAGGCAGGAACCTCCACTGTTCGGGTTACCCTGGGCTCGGGGAGGGGTTCCGAACCCCAACCTCCCTAATCGCTGTCAGACTCAGTCCCGCCAATCACCAGAACCAGGGTGTTGGGTTTTTGCTTTAGCCCATCCTGGGAGGGCTTTTGGATCTTTTGAAGACGATCTTTGGCCCAACGGCCAAATCCCTGACCCTTTGCACGTTGGTTTTTTTGCAGCCTCGGCCTCTGGCGGCCTTTTTCTTGTTGGTGTCCCTGATCTTTGCCTACAGCAGCTAACAGAATTTTTGCCATCTGCTTGAGTTGCCATTTTTGTTTGAATTGTCTAAGCTTTTTGTCCTCCTCCCTAATTTTATCTTCCCTTTCTCTAGCTTCAGCTCGGAGTCTCCTTTTCCTCCGGACTTTCTCTGCCATAAAATACCTTTTCTGTGCCCGTACAAGCTCCTGGACGGGGAGCTCCCCCAGCCTTTCTAATTTCCTTTTTATATCTGGTGCTGACTGGTTAACAGAGGCCATCATGGTGACTGCCCTGCTCTCTAATGCCTCAGGGTCTAGTGGTGCGAACAGCCGAAAGGCCTCCATTATCCACTCTAAAAAGGACGTAGGACTCTCCTGTGGCCCTTGTCGGATGTCTCCTACCTTAGCCAAATTGGTTTTCGGGCAGCAGCTTGCAGGCTGGCCAGGAGAGTCTGGAGGTAGATTCGAGGATGCCCCCTACCTTCAGGTTGTGTGAAATCCCATCGGGGCCGCCCCATCGGGAAAAACAAATCTATCCGTAGCTGGTCCTGACTGGGCTTCCCATCCCCCGCGACACATGGCGACGGGCTTCCTGGAAGATGCGACCTCTCTCCTCTGTTGTAAGCAAAATGCTCATGAGTTGTTGACAATCATCCCACGCTGGCTGATGGGTGAAAAGAATGGACTCAATAAGATCAATGAGCCCTCTGGGATTATCCGAAAAAGGCGGATTTTGGTGTTTCCAGTTACACAGATCAGAGGTGGAAAAAGGCCAGTATTGACAGGCTTGCAGCCTGCCCTCGCCCACCGGACCAGTAGCTCTTAGGGGAGCCAAAAGGGGCTGACAGGGTGTGTTGGCGCGTCCTCGCCACGGTCCCAGGGAGACCACGCTTGGGACTCACGTCCTCTTCCTCTCCTGGAACCAGCGGAGGGTAAGGAGGAGGAAGATCTGCCATTGTCCTCCATTGGGCACCAAGCGAGGCACCGGAGGGGCCGCTGCCTGTGACATGAGGGACTCTAACAATTCAGTTGGGGTGGAATCGGGTAGAACCTCTGGCGGGAATTTTTCCCTTTCATCCCCTCTAGTTACCGACCTCTCTGGCGCCTGTGACACGTGTACATGCTGCCCGTCCCACCACCTGATTAAACCTGGAAACAAGAGGCCTGAGCCAATCTGGCGGGCAGGGTGTCAAGTCTTCCCAGAGAATATATGGGATCTGGTCCGGATGGTCAGAAATCACCCGCTTCTTGATCTCTTGAGACCCCGCTCAAGGCTCCCTCCGGGTGGCCATCTAGAGTTGGGAGACTTGGTGCCTGGAACGAAAGTAGGCCATCCTGCGGAACAAAGGGTGATTATGGGCTTTTCATTTCTAAACTCAAACTACGGGCACGCCTGCGAACATCAGGAAAATTGTTAATCATAGATCCCAAAGGAGTTGACTGGTCTTGTCCCACAGCCGTAGGGGAAAATCGCAGGTATTTGTGCAACAAAGAATACAGAGGGTGTTAGGCCCTGAATCAAACACAGCTGGGCACAAACACCCCAGACACAGGAGGATAAGGACAAAAGAAATAGTTTATTAGGAAAGCTCAGCTGAGGGCCACCGAGTCAAGGGAGACCCAGCGCCCCGACCGCTCATTTGCAGGTCTTTTATACTATTTTGCGAAGCTCAGATTACACACTTGCATCCTTATTCCAAAACCAAGCAGAGGCCAAACATGGCGGACACGTTTAGACACGTACATTAAACTTACGAGAGCCTGTGCTGGGTTAGCTACCAGGCAGGAGCTGCTGTCCGTTGGCTTCCCTTGGGAGGAGGGAGCTGCCTGTTTACTTTGGTGGTGCTTAACGTGAGACCCAGTCCAAACCTTCTGCTACCCATCAAGGGGCAAAAATACACAGAAGACACACAATACAAACTACACCGAGACAGCACAAGCCGCTGGCGACTGACTTAGGTAGTGAAGAGGAGAAAACAGTACCTCTCTTGGGCCTGGATTCTGCGTCAGAGACCCTTCCTCCCAGAGCTGTACGCGATCCTCTGGAGGGCAGCCCAGGATGTCTCCCAGACTCAAGGAGCCCTGAGGCTCGCTTGGATCCTCGCTCAGGAAGCCTTCCAGCTTGGCCGCAAAAGTCAGATCTGGATTCCACGTCAGATCGTCAGAGAGAAAAAAGGTGTACAGTCAGGGACAGTACGATGAGGAAAGAGGGCTTACTGAGTGGATCCAATGTCACCTCAGGTCAGAGGTGAGCCCCGCTCACATAACTGAGGCTGTGTGGTCACACGCTGCCACTCAGGTTTTTAGTGAGCTCGGGGCGCCTCTCAGACCCCAAGAAAAAAAAGAGTGACAGGAAAGAAACAAAAACAACAGAGGCAGGGCCCTAGAAGGCTTTTCTGCCAGGGAATTGTGTCCCCTGTGACACTGGGGGTCCCGGATGAGCCCCCAAATGTTAGGGTTCAGAATCCGGCCAGCTTCACGCCGAACACAAGGCCACGGGAGACGCAAGGGCAAAAGGCCTTTTCGTTTCCAGCTCGTCCTGGCCCCCCCCCCCACTCACCGACGCAGCGGCAGCTCCTTAGCGGGAAGGACCCGCACCCGGAGGGAAACGGGCTTTCGGGAACTTGTCGCAGAGGTGCTGACGTCGTTACAGCCTCGGGACGGAGCCCAGATAGCCGCCTGCTCTGCTCTGGGGCAGTTACGTGGTCCCGGCCTTCTCTGTCTGCGCCTGCCAGTTCCTTTTGATGTTTCAGAGCGTTGGTTTCGCACGCTTGGCTTGTGCGAGTTGAGCGCTGACCTTTCAACACTTCCCGACTGTTTGACACTTTCAGGCTATAACAATGTCTCCGTTTTTAGAAGCAAATGTAGGTCTTAAATGAGCTCAGCTCCTGCTGCTCAGATGACGCTGGAAAGTCACGACCTTGAAGTCCCCATCTCTGGTGACCGAGGCAGTTTGCGGGCTGTTACGGAAGGCGGGTCGCCCTTCAGAGCACTGTTCTTTCAGCCGGTAGAGACATGACTGGCTTCACGGAGTCCGTGGTTCACGTTCAGTTTCAGCGGTAGCTCCTTCCGGCACGTCTGGAGCTCCTTCAGCTTGACGTCGTCCAGCTTCTTCTCACTAAGACATTCGCTTAGAAACCTGCTGAGCGCGCTCCGGTTTCCCGCTTTCTAAGTCGTCCTTTCCAGCGCCAGACCAGCTGCCCAGCAGAACCACGTCCACTTTTGACTCCTTTTATGGAACACGCGTCTCTGTTTCTCTACGTGCAGATTCATCTTACTGGACAGTGAGCCGGCAGCCACGAGGCCTGTCTCGCATCATCCCTCCAGGCAGGAAGGAAGACTTATAAGGTCCTTCTGTGACGTCCAGGACCTGTTTTCCCAGGTGACACAGACACGCCTCATTAGTGGGTTCGGCCTTTGTAGTTCCTGATGTGAACCTGAGCTCCGTAATCGCGTCTTGGTAGGATGGTTTGAGTATCTGAGGAGCGCCCATGATTGGAGTTAGTGAGAGCCTAACCTCCCCAGAGCGGCGGGAGGGCTGTGAGGCAGGACTGCAGGAAACTCTCCCCACAGACCCGTCCTGTGACGCCAGCCTGGGGGGCCCCTGTGTTTAATTCCCTCGGGGCAGCTCCACTGGAGCACGACCTGGAGTCACCCACAACCGCCACACCTGAAATCTCTCCTGTCCTCACTCCCAGTCACACAGCTGCCTCTGACACACTGCGTCCACCCCGTTTCTCTGTCCTCCTTCCTAAGTGGTCATCTCCCCTGACTCGCTACCTTCTCCCGTCACCAAAATGAACCCGGAACCCGAGTCCTGTTCCTCTGAGCCAGAAACACCTGCTAGTCCCGGGCTGTTCCCCCGGCCTCCTCCCTGCCTCCCATGTATGCATCCACATCCTCTCAGATCCCGATTCCCAGTGAGAATGAAACGGACCACGAGAGCTCCTGGAGTTGAAATGTTGGAAGGCTCAGTCTCCACTTGGCCCTGTGCTCTGGGCGGGGATGTTGTGTTTTCTCTGTTGTTTACCCTCCACAAGCTGACGAGTCCCCGCCTCAGAAATGGTAGGAAAAGCCTCGCCCGGAGCCCTGGGAGGGTCAGGCCACGTTGTCTGTGACCAGGGACCTCGGGCGGCTGCGTGTGGACATGCTGACATCCAGGGTCTGGTTTCCTCTTGAGTCCGTTCCTTCCCATTGTTCATTCCCTTGTGGCTGCAAACAGGCCCGTTTAATCTACCCCGCTGGCTCTCCCAGCTCATGCATGTCCAGAGGCTCTGACAGGAGGGAGACCGACCCACCTGTTCACTGTTTTGTAAAACCCTGAATCTGCCACAGGGTGACCCCTGGAGGGCCTGGGAGCCCACTTTCCCCCACAGGAAGGAGACGTGGCCCTGGGGTCCTGCTCCCAGCAGCGGGCGCCGCACCACCCCATGGGAGGCTGACCAGATGGTGGGGGCCCTCGGCTGGCGCAGGGTGTGGTCCCCAACACTCTGTGGGGTCCCTAGTATGGTTTGGGGCCCCAGGTCAGGTGTGCAGGGCCCCTCAGACTTCCCCCAGGGGAGTCCAGGCAGCCGGGGCCCCTTGCAAGAGTGAAGGGGTCCCTGAGTGGTTTCCAGCGGTGGCAGCCTGGACCTGGGTGTGTCCCTGTGGTCCCCCTGCAGCAGAGAGGGCAGGGATGGGGGGCCCTGCTGGAGACTCTGCCCCCCACATGTGCTGGGCCCACTGGAGAGAGGACATCCCAGGGAGTGAGGCAGGTGGAGTTCAGGCTTAGTCGGAGCAGTGGCCTGGGGGACAGTGACCTCGCTGACCCTGGAATATCTGTGGGTATCCAGGGACCTGGTGTCCTGGGTCAGGGTGGCGGCTGGGGGTCAGCAGTCCCTGGGGTGTTGTCTCAGTCGCCGGAGCATGAGGTCCTCTTGGGCGGGTCAGTGGCTCTATAGCACCGTCTCCTCCGTGGCCTCAGCGCGTGTCCCCGGCTGGTTTGTCGTCTCAGGAGAAGCGAGGACGAGCATATGGTCAGCAGCCTGTGTGGGGCGTGGTGTTGAGGGAAGTAACCCAGTGCCGCCTCGGGGCCTGGTGGCTCAGTGAGAGGCACGGGGACCTCAGTCACTTAGGGGGGTTGTCTGGCCCCGCACATGCCCCAGCCCCTGGGTTCCCTAGGCCGGTGCCCCACCCCCGTGGAGGAGCTGCTCCCGGCTCCTCGGTGCCCCCTGGGGCCACTGCGTCTCCCGGGAAACAGGGATCTGGGCCCGCGGCTCTGGACGTGATGGGACAGAGACCCTCGGCCACCGTCTCCTCCGAGAGATCCTGGGGAGCTGCGCCCTCGGGCTTCCCTGGCGGAACTGGCTCTGGGCGTCGTGTGGGGGACACTGCGGGGGGGCTGGGTTCCCGCCCTCCTGGGGAGCTGCACCCTAATTCTGCAGTTCATGGACGCGTGGCCCCTCCTGCCCCCTCCCAGCACGGAGGCCATGGAGCCCGGACGCCGCTGTGCCGTCCAGCTGGTGAGCGGACTCGGGAGAGCTGCACCCGGGAGGGGCCGGGACCACCGCCCCCTGGTCCCCGTGCCCCCCAGTTCCTCCTGAGCCTCTGCGGCCCTACGGGCAGCCTGCGTGGACACGTCTCAGGGGAGCTGTGGACTCGTGTTTGCTGCGCTGCCAACGCTGCGCTCGGGCGCTGGCGGGGCCGGGAAGTACATGGCAAGTGGGGACCTGGGGTTCTGCTCCGGGAAAGGCGCAGACGCGAGCATGGCGGTGCGGCCACAGGGCCAGGCTGTCCAGGGGCCGCCTCGGGCTCTGGTCACCTGAGCCGAGGGCAGAGGACACGCAGCTGTTACGACAGACGGACCCGAGAGCAGTGCTGATGCCTCCCAGTCAGGCAGGGCCCCCGGGCCTGCGCGTCCTGACAGGCTCACTGGACGCCGTCTCTGCCTGTCCGGGGCGACCCCTCAGCATCTCTGTGTCAGTGTCCAGGCCGCCCTGCTCAGGGAGGTCTTTCCGGACTGCTGACCTGCGGAGGCCCAGCGGCTCTGGGCCCTCTTGATGCGGGAACCCCCCGGGGGCTGTGGGGACGGTGGGCGGGTCCCCCAGGAGCTCCACAGGCCCCTCGCTGTCTGCACAGGCGCTGGTGCTGCTGCCGTGCCAGTCAGTGTGCGGGACTCCAGCCCTGTCCCCCTGCCTAGGCTTCCCACTCAGGTCAGTTCCTGGCGAGGCTTCTGTAGGTTCTCAGAGGGCACTTCCAGCGCAGCACACGGGGCCTGCAGGGTGGTCATGAATCTCCTCCTCTGTCAGGGTTGATCTTCCCCAGTGACGTCCTGGGACTCGGTTCTGGTCACTTTCTCTGATGTCCCTCTGGTGCTCACAGGCGAGTGCAGCCCCTTGCTCCTCGAGGTCAGGAGGCGCATCCTTGGCCAACCAAGGGCTATTCCAGCCCCGTGACCAGGCCCTGTCCCCGTTCAGTGTCCTTCAGGCAACAGGGGGACGGCTAAGGCTTCTGGCTGTGGGGGCCCTCGGGGTCAGTGGGACGGTGTGAACAGGGCTGAGGACAAAGTCAGGCTGGAGCAAACACAGGAAACGCAGATAATGTTCATGTTTTCCTACCTTCGCATGACTGCTGTTTTCATGGACACACAGTTAACTAATTCTGGCTCAGGAGTGCACAAACCCCTTTACTGACTGTATTCAAAGCTGAATTTTAGCTCATTACTGAATTCTATTTTTCCCTTTATTCTTGAAACAGATATTTCCCCTTTTTAGAAAGAAACTGATATTTGGGAGTTGGAGGTGAAAGCAGCAGTAATGCATTTTTGCTGCGCTGTGTCTGTCTACTAATCTAGGTACAGAGACGGTACGTCCCGTCCACGAAAAACCCCCTCAGTGTAATGAGCAGACAGTTGGCGGCTCCTTTGACCAGGCCGGTGACCTGAACTGAGCAGACGTGTCCTCGCAGGGATGGTGTCATTCGAGGACGTGGCCGTGAACTTCACCCGGGAGGAGTGGCGGCTCCTGGACGAGGCCCAGAGGACCCTGTTCAGGGAGGTGATGCTGGAGACCTGCCAGAACCTGGCGGCCGTGGGTGAGTGAGACTCGTGCTAATGCCACGCGCAGCTCAGATTCTTTTGCACTAAACACACAGCTCTTTGTGGAATTTGGTGTTTTCTTAAATTTTTACAGATTAAGGTTTTAATTAGACGAGATCGGGCACGTTCAGGGTGGTATGGCCGTCGACAGATTAAGGTTTTAATTAAAAAGCACTAAGAAACTGGGTGTGGTGGCGCGTGCCTGTTGTCCTAGCACTGGGAGGTAAGAGGCTTTGGATTGTTTGAGTTTGTGGGTTCGCGACTACCCCGGGCAACGTAGCAAGACCTGGTCTCGAAAAAGCAGCTGGGCGCTGTGGCGGGCACCTGTAATCCCAGCTACCTGGAAGGCTGAGTCTGGAGATCGCTTGAGTCTGCGGCACCCCAGACAACGTAGTGAGACCTAGTTTCCGAAAAAAAAAGCACTAAGATTCCAGACCAGCGAGGATGAGTGTGCAGGTCTCTGCCAGAGGCTGAAATTTGCCCAACACTAAAGAGCTTTTTTCAATTGTATTTTTCTGTTTTCTTGTTTCCACATGATATCGGTCATGTTTGTATAGCTTGTTCCCCTCAGGCGTGGCCCTCCCATAAGCAACACACCCCTGTACCAGCACCCCTCCCTCCACCTCCCCCGCTCTGGCCGCTCCAGCTCCTCTCTCGCTGTGAGTCGTTGGTTGATGCTCGGTCCACTGGGCTCTTTTTCTTTCCTGGAGCCATGTCCTTCTCCTGGGGCCGGACCTGTGTTCCTGGGACGTGGCAGACCAGGTGCTCAGATCTCTGGGAGAGACTGTGAGGTGGGTGGCCAGGCTGAGCATGTCAGGATCCCCTCACAGGGCAGGCGCGTCATGCCTCTTCAGGCTCCTAGGTTCTGGTGCTTCCTGTGGTGGAGGAGACGGTCCCTGGGCTCCTGCCTCCTCATCCACGCTGGATGTCTCCTCCCTTCTAACGTCTGTCCCATGATGCTGCTTCTGAGCTTAGAGTTCTGGCGTCTGGCACTGGGAACCCCACTCCTAGCCACTGGCCGTGGAGAGGTTCCCTGTGGGGACAGACTCCTGCAGGTGGTGAGTCCAGCTCCTCTCTGCTCTCAGGGTTTTCGGTGCTGCTGTGGGGCCCTGGCGGCATCTGTGGCTTTCTCCCCCACACTGATTGGAGAAGGAGGGATTTCACTCGTGTTGCCCACATCTCTGGGCCAGGGGTTGGTTCCTTAGCCCCGGAGACCTTGCAGGTGGAGCTCTGTGATAGGTCACCCAGAGGTCGGCTCATAGTCTTGTCCCCTGTGGTTCCCACCATGCTGTTTGGGGCCTCCCAGGTGGTGAGTGCATCCAGGGCCTTCCCCCCCTCTCCCGTGTGTCTGCAGCTGCAGTGCTGGTTTTCATTCCTAGTGCAGGTCTGATTGAAGTGGGAGTAAACCAGAGAGGGATCCCCAGCCCACACCCCAGCAGGGGTGCCCAGCCCCCGCTCACACCCCATGGAGGCAGAGGCCATGACCCCAGACATAGACCCCACAACCCTGAGACCCCAGTGGTGCAGGAATCACCCTGCCCTCACCCCATCTGCAAGCTGCAAGCTGCAATGCTGGGGGTGCTCCCCAAGAAGTCCTAGGGGACTTCAGCTCCCACCTCCAACCTGAGCAACTTTTTATGAACAAGTGATCGTCGGTTCACTTTGCAGGTAGTTGTCAGCACCTCAGCGGGGCTCCGGCTCAGGTCCTGGCTCTCTGATCGCGGGCTGAAAGGCAAGGCTGTGAGCCAGCGTCCAGTGTAGGCCATGCCCTTGGGAGTGGCAGGGGGTCAGGAGCATCAGTGCCACATGAGACAGGCCCTGTGGGCAAGGGAGGGGCAATGTGCATGGAGATTCTGAGGAGAGAATGGGAAGCGCACTCTCTTGAGAGAAAGGGAGTGAGATTGTTGGTCTTCTGCTCAAACTCACCTTCTTTGTGCTTTGACCCTGAACTGTGGCCAGTGCAGGGGTCAGCTACTCTGGTATTTGTCTTCTGTGGAAGAAGGCACACTTGCTGGAAACTCAAGTGTGGATCTTTGCTTGGTAACTGGGGTCTGGACCCCTCAGAGAGAAGTAGCCTTTCTGGAGAGTCCGTGGCCCTCTCAGAGAGGAGGTGAGGCAGAGCTGCTGGAAGCTGGGCTTTGTGTGTCTCCTGAGACGGGAGAGGTGAAGCTGTGGAGACACTATCTTGGCCTTGTGTTTGGGACACAGAAGACGCCATCTTGGAAGTACGGTCCTTTGTCTGCAGCTCTTGTTTCAGGCCTGGTGTGGCGAAATAACGCCATCTTTGACGTGCGGCTTTTGCTTGGGGCTTTAAGGCTGGGCAGTAACTGAGGTACGATGACTGGCCATGTGTGGCTTCAGTGACTGTTTTTCCTTGTCCGTCAAAAAAATCTTACTGCTGTCCCCTGAACTTGAGTTTCTTGCACTTGTGCGCGTGGGTGGAAGAGCCCAGAGAGTGGCCAGGTTTAGCTATGAGCCCCTCCCCTCTGAGTGTGTCCATTTCATCCGGTTTTAGCTCTGCTTGGACTGGTGATTCCCTGTCTCACTGAGGTTTGAGGTTATTTTCTGTTGCAGCTTTGACGAGTAGCACACTCCTTCTCCATAATGTCATGTCGTGGCTACTGAGTGTCATTCTCATGGAGTGTTCGGCCATGTCTGTCCCTACGGGTCTCTTTCCAGTATCTTTATTTTATTTTATTTTTTAAATTGTAGTTTTATTTTGTTCTTTGGGTTACAACCACTCTGTTATATATTTTTCCCCTTCCCTCCTCCCTCCGATGCTCCCTCCATTCTCTCACACCCCACTCTTTGTTATTAGCTGTGCTGAGTCCATTAGTCTCTTTCTCATGTTAGTGTCTTTTCTCTGGGTGAGGGACTGCGTTGTTGGGTCCCGGTGCCCCTTGATGTTAGATTTTCAGTCTTGAGATTGTGTTTGGTGGCCAGGTCATGCCCTTTTGTGATCTGTCCATGTTTTCTTGCTGCAGGCCTTCCTCTCCAATCCAATCCCCTCGCCTTAGCTTTGCTGCTTTTCCTTATGGGTCTGGTGTCGGTCTTTGGGGTTTTGTCTTTTTTTACTCGTTCACTTGGTTGTCCATCTGCGGTCTGTGGGCTGGACTTTAGCCTGGTCCCTCTCCCGTTCTATGTTGCGGGGTTGCTGTTGCATCTATTCTGGTTGTTCTGAGGT
>PVHY01025333.1:0-10638 GCA_004024945.1 Uropsilus gracilis
CATGCTGCGCCTGCAACCTCAGTGCACCACACTCTGACCCCCTCCCCAACCCCAAGACCTCTGTCCTAACCCCAAAAGAACCGAACCCACTCATGCCCTCCCATCTTCCTTTGAACAAAACTAGTTCCCGACTCCCACCTCCTTCGGGAACTCGCTGGGATCCCCAAGAGGAGCGCGCTGACAGGCTTCTGGGCGTCAGGGATTGCCAAGCGCCGGGCAGGCTGGCATGATGCCCACTTTTCCAACCCGGAGGCCTGCCTGGCCGGACAGGGAGAGGCCCACGACGGCGCTGCGCGTACCGCCCCGCACGGCCCAGCCCGGCCATCCGCCCCCGCCACCGGCCAGCAGGGAGCTGAGTGGCGCAGCCGCCCGGGACCCACATCACTCCAGTCCTGACTTGGGAAAGGTCAGGATGCCTGGGTCGCAGGAGGAAAAGGAGGAGCTGGACCCAGGCCCCGAAGAGAAAAAAAGGGAAAGACCTCTGACGGAAATAAAGGCCCAGCAGAGGCACAAGCCCAGAGGGCGGTAGGACGGGAGTCCGGACCCAGCCACGTCTCCCAGGGAGCCCGGGACAAACAACGCGGAGCAGCGAGCAGCCGAGCCGCCTGGAGCGCACCATGCGCGGGTCCCCGGCGCCCGGACCGGTCTACACCGCCGCCTGGATCACGTGTCCCGGGCGGACCAGCCGCTGCCCTGGAGGGGGGGCGGGCGCGGGGCCGGGGGCGCACGGGGCCCGAGGTGTCTGGGAGCTGCGAGCCGCGGCGAAGTTCCCTCCCTGCGCGCTGCGCTGGCCCCGGGGCGCGGGAGCCGCCCACTGCCCCCCCGCCGGCCCGCTCCGGGGCGCCCGCCCTCTATATAGCGCGCCCCTGCAGGTCCCGCGCCAGGCCGCTAGCTACGCAGTGGGCGCCGAAGAGCGCGCAGCTCCGGGAAGGGAGACCCCCTGCCCCACCGCCGCCGCCCCGACGGGCGCCCCCAGCCGCGGCCACCGCCAGGCCCCGGTGGCCACCATGAAGAAGGAGGTGTGCTCCGTGGCTTTCCTCAAGGCCGTGTTCGCCGAGTTCCTGGCCACCCTCATCTTTGTCTTCTTCGGCCTGGGCTCGGCCCTCAAGTGGCCTTCAGCGCTGCCCACTATCCTGCAGATCTCCCTGGCTTTTGGGCTGGCCATAGGCACCCTGGCCCAGGCCCTGGGGCCCGTGAGCGGCGGCCACATCAACCCGGCTATCACACTGGCCCTCTTAGTGGGCAACCAAATCTCCCTACTCCGAGCAGCCTTCTATGTGGTGGCCCAGCTGGTGGGCGCCATCGCGGGAGCCGGCATCCTGTACGGGCTGGCTCCACTCAATGCCCGGGGCAATCTGGCTGTCAACGCGGTGAGTGCCCACGGAAATGGGGGGATACGGTAGGGGTCCTGGGGTATCCTCGGTCCAGGTCTCCTTACGCCGAGAATGGGTGCCACAGAGTGGGCCCGTGCACATCTTTGCCAGGAAGGTGACAGCCTGAGATGGGAAAGATAACTCCAGGCTGTGTGCTCCCTCCTCCATCGCCCAGGTCAATATGGGACATCTTCTTGCCTCCTGCTGCCCATCCTGGCTTCTCTCCTGGTGTCTGCTGCCTCTCCTTTCCTACCTGGAATGTCTGCTTTTATTTTCCATTCTCCCTCTGAGTTCTGCCTTTCACAAACAGGCCCCTCGCCCTGTTTTCAGCTCCCCATTGGAGCAATTCCATGGAAACATCGGAAAGAAATGAGTGACCATCTGACTGGGCCTCCCCAGGTCTTAATTTATCTTAGCCATTACGTGGCAATGGTCATAATCTACCATGCAGGTGGCAAGGTTTGCGATTCGAAAGCACACCTGAGCACCTCCTAACTCAATGCCAGCGAGTGCATAAGGCCTCTGTTGAATATTTGTTCCTCCTTCTGGCCCCCTGCCACCTCCCTCTCCCATAGCCCCAGATTCAGCCCCCATGTCCCGTGAAAACTGGGTTCATTAATCAAACACAGAGGAGGATTTTCTCAGCCATTGTCAAGCTGTGAGTCAGTTCCACTGGAGAGACGGGTTTGAGGTTGGCACTGGCAGCAGGTCAGGCACGGGCGGGAGGCAGGCTGGGGGTACAGCAGGCAAACTAGGCAGCTGCCCACAGGAGGGAGGGTGAATTCCAGCTTGTGGGGGCTGGGGACCAGGCAGAACTGTTGACAGGACTGCGTCCAGAGAAAGCTCTCCTCACACTGATCCTCTGGTCACAGGTCTGAGCTCCAGGCTTTGTGCAACTGTGTATAGTCTCTTTGGCAAGTGACCTCCTTGACGTGGCGCGCACAGGGCTGAGGTGCCAGATGCTCAGGTTCTTGGTGTCTTTGGAGGCCAAAAGCCTCGCATCCCTGAGTTCCTGGGCATAGAGTCAGAAGAAGGCAGGGGTCCTAATCCAGCCTCTGCTTGCAGCTCAACAACAACACGACGCCAGGGCAGGCTGTGGTGGTAGAGCTGATTCTGACCTTCCAGCTGGCACTCTGCATCTTCTCCTCCACCGACTCCCGCCGCACGGGCCCTGTGGGCTCTCCTGCCCTGTCCATTGGCCTGTCTGTCACATTGGGCCATCTTGTGGGGGTGAGTGGTGTACCAGGGGGTCATCGTGGGGTGCCCCTCAGGGCAAACAATGGGGTCTCAGAGGAGTACCTTTTCCCAGCTAAAATCTAGAGTGTGGCTGCTATAACCTGACCCAGACTTGAACCCCCCAAACCTTCTGTAGCTTGAGGAACAATGGAAGTAAGTGATGGCATTGAGATGGAGCAGGAGATCAAGTTCAAGCTCAGAACAGAAGGCAATGAAGGGTTCGAGAAAGGGTCTATGGAGAGAGAGGTCCCAGGCTAGGAATCAGCTGAGACCTGGCCGAGTCCCTGGACTATTGGGTGACTCTGGGAGAGTCCAGGTTCCTGTGGGAGAGGACAGGTGTGTTGCCCTCCTCACCACCTTCCTTTCTGTCCAGATCTACTTCACCGGCTGCTCCATGAACCCAGCCCGCTCCTTTGGGCCTGCCGTAGTCATGAAACGCTTCAGTCCTGCACACTGGGTGAGTCTGGGGCTCCCTGACTCCCTGGCAGAGAGGGTCTGGAAACCTGGCCTGGGCCATAGGAGCCAAGAGCTCTGTGTTCTTCTACATGCTGTGGGCCCTAAAAGTTGGTGAGCATAGGGAGCACTGGCTGGAAAGACAAGGGAGCACAGTAGTGGACGGGGTGCAGGCAAACAAGGGTAAAGAGGTAGGTGTATATGGACTGAACCCCTGGAGACAGCAGACCCTGGTTGGGGTGGAGCGGCTGTCTGTATGTCTCTCCCTCTAGGGAAGGGGCATCTCTGAGGATTTTGTGTCCACCTGAGGGTCTGTGTGTCTGTCTTCTCTGATGTTTCATTTAAAACAGTCGAAGCATCTGCCTTCCTGTGGGTCTGTCCCTCTAGACAAGCTGTCTGTCACCTCTCTCTCCAGTATGTCTATCCCTGAATGGATAGACATTCAGGAAGAGGACTTCTTTTCATCTGTGTCTCTGAGGATCTTTATGTCTGTTTTCTGGAAGTTCATTTGTCTCTCTTTAGGGTGGACTTGGAGGAAACCTGTTTCTCTGGAGTTTTGTCTGTCTTGCTTTTGAGGCTAGGTGTCTGTGATTCATATCCTTGACACTGGGAAGTGAGGTGTTAATATTTCAGTCCCCAGGGTGAGAGGAAGTTTTTCCTTCTGGGGACTTGGAAGCCGACATGTCTGCCTGCTTTGAGGGCTCGTGGAGCTGTCTCTGAAGGCGAGATGGTCTTCCTCTAAGAAGGTCTTCCTCTAAGGGGTCTGAGACTCAGACCCCTGACCCACTGCCCTGTTTCCACCAGGTATTCTGGGTGGGGCCCATCGTGGGAGCTGCCCTGGCTGCCATCCTCTACTTCTACCTGCTCTTCCCCAACACCTTGAGCCTGAGTGAACGTGTGGCTGTCGTCAAGGGCACCTACGAGCCTGAGGAAGACTGGGAAGAGCATCGGGAGGAGCGGAAGAAGACCATGGAGCTGACTGCCCACTGACCAGAGTCAGACATGGACCAGCCCCTCAGCCGCTGGACCGCAGAGGGAGAAAAGGAAAATACCACAGCAATGCTTCCTTCTCCTATGGCTGAATCCTCTGGACTGGGGAGGAGGTGCTGCTTCCCTGGCTACAGTTAGAGATGGGAGCAGGAACCTGTGATGGGACTGTTGGGGTGGGAGCCAGGGACTGGGGTCTGGTGGCAGGGGTCTCTCTGGGACAGATAGACTGCTGAGTGAAGTCAGACCTTAGAGACTGTGAATGCCATGCCATATTCGCAGGCTACCCAGGGCCAGCCCAGAAAGGGTGGCCTGCAGTGTGTATCATTCCACCTCCCCCACCCTCCTCAAGAACCAGGTGGATCCCTGTCCCTAGGACCAGAGGCTAACCGTCCCCGGAGCTCCTTAGGAGGGAGACAGGCTGGGTGATTGAATGCCACTTTATTTATTTCTGTTTTGGAGTAGGGCTGCAGGTGTTTGGGGTGGGGGCTTCCCAATAAATCACTGACATTCACGTTCTGCTTCATCTCTCCCCAGAAGCCTCTCCTTGGGACCCTCTGGCTCATCGCCTCTCCTCTTCATCATCCACACCCTCCCCCATGGTCCCCAAAATCCTTGCAGCAAGACAGGAATGCTGAGGCCAGGAAAGGCCTGGAGTCAGAGACGTGGGCGGGGAGAGACAGAGAGGAGATCAAATGTAGAAACAGAGCTAGGAGTCAAGAGAGGGCAGTGGGAGCAGAGAAGGAGGGGCTGTCACCTTCACTGTCATCCACCTGCTAGCCCCTCCCACTTTAGCTATGTCAAGTCACTGCCACTTGAGGAGGACCTGGCATCAGTGCCAGGGTGTGCCAGACAGGGTGGAGGAGAAGTGAACCAGCAGCCCCTTAAGATACCAAGAGGGTGACCAGCTAGGTCTGTCATCAGGGAGGAGGCACAGCATTGGACACCCCCTCTGTACCTCAGTGTTCCAGAAAGGTGCTGGTTGGGTGCTTTGTTCAGGGGGAGCAGACACATACTGTGCGCACACACATGTCAGAAGCTACAATAGAAAAGCCAGGCTCTCTTCTGAGTCCCCTTCTGCTGCCACTGTTGCACGTATTCTCACCTCCTCCTCTCTGGGCCTGTAACTCTACCCTCATCTGCTCTTTCCCATTGTTGCTGATATGCCTTAGGTGTCCTCCTTAAACTCACTGAGCCCCCACCTTCTAAGCTATAAAGCCCTGACTTTCTAAACTCTTCCCCCACAGGGTTGAGGGATCAGATGAGATAAGGGAAGGAGATTGCTGAGAAGGGGCTGCTCTCTGGCAGAGGGTATAAGTCCTAAGGAGCCTGACTTGGAACCGATCTCCTGAGTCCAGATGTTGTACACAATTTTGGATAGCTACACTCTGAGTTCTAAGCACCTCATTTGCAAATGGGGTACTTACACCCACCTCGTGGGCTGTGATGAGGATGAACTGACATAATATATAGAAGGAAGACGCAAGCAAGCTGGGCCAGGCCCCTCAGACTGAGAGCTCAATAAACTAGCGTGCCAAGAAACCACCACATACACCCCCAGAACCCCAGTCACACCCTTGTTCTGGACCTCCAGGCTGAGTGCAAGTTTCCGGTTCTCTCTGTGTTGGGAACTCCCTCCTTCAGTTTTACCTCAAAAAGGGGCCAGGAGATGGACTAAGGGGAAATGGGAGAAGCTACAGTCCCTAGCTGTCCAGGGTCAGTACTGGAGGCTAGGGGTGAGGCGAGGCCCCGGTAGAAGTTTCTGTAAATGGAACTGCAGCTGCCAGGCCCTGCCCGCGTTGGCTCACAACGAGCACCCACCCCCTGGCTCGTGGCAGTGTGTAAGAACCCTGCCAAGGCCCAGGCCCCGCCCTCAGCTGGGTCGTCAGTGCCAGCTCCGACCAGCAGGGGGGGCGCTCATCCACCGAATCCAAAGCGGCAGTGTTTCCTCCTCCCCAAGTCCAGGGTCTAGTCTCTAGCTGGAGAGGGCGGGTTAAGGGGTCAAGAGGAATCTCTCAGGTCTGGATTGCCTGAGGCCACCAGGAAGAAGTTACCCTGAATCCACCCTGTCCCACTATCCTCGAGGGAGTGCAGAAGAGAGAGGAATCCTTCTCAGTCTCCGCGCCCAGTCATGACTGGGCAGTTGACTTCTCCCTGCAGCCCGGCAACTTGCATTCCCTTCCCTGGCTGCAAAGTGAACCGCGGGCCCACGGAGGACAGACCCTCAAGGATGGGAGCGTTAGCGCTGCCGCCAGGGGGCGATGGTCCACTAGGGCTTTGAGCTAAGTTGCGGTGGTCAGCTTGGCCAGCAGAGGGCGCTGTGCTCCCGGCTGTCTGACCTTCCCCGCGCGGCCGGTGTCGGGGGCCTGGGGCTCACAGACAATGAGCACGCGCACACTAACCCTGCACATCTCCGCTGATCTTCAGCTGTACCCAAGGGGCGGCGTCTTCTTGGCATAGACGGCTCGCTCCGGAGTGTGCACAAAGCCGCATCAGCCCTCCCCCATTCTCACAGGACTGGTCTGGACCGTACCTAAGAACCTGGCTCCTTCTGTTCTGGCAGGCACACGTGTCCAAGCACATACATGCTCAGTCACCCCTCTCGCTTTCTGCTCCACTGACGATGGAATTCAGAAACATCCTTGATTCTCCTATAGGAGGGTCTTTCTTTCCCTCCCCTCTGCCCGGGACTGCCAGTTTGCACAGGTAGGAAGGTGAACAAAGTAACATGATAGAATGATGAAGGAGGACTGGGGTAAGGCCAGAATGGACAGGGGCCTGGCTCTCTAGATGGACAGACAAGCAGAGAGGCCTGCTCCTTCAAGCCCTTGCTGAGTCTCAGCTTTCTCCCTCGTGTGCAGAGGAGCACCTTATGGTCTTTACGCTTCCACATTTTCTGGGCATCAGTGGAATGTGAGGAAAGCTACATGGAATCCCACCCTTTGTCGTGCTTTTATCCTCCTTCCTCTCCTCTCCCTGTACCTTCCTCCTTTCCCCTCCCTCTTGCTCCTGGACCAGACATACTCTCATATAAACTCACATACACACGACCCTCCACACTGGGTACCCACCCCAGTATTCTGGGAGCACAGAGACTCCTGGGAAGATGAAAGTGTCACCAGGGCCTTCAGTCCTCCCTCCACCCTCCCTCCACCCTCTCCCACAGTTAGACAGATAAGCTAATAGTGTACCAGTCCCTCCCCACAGCTCCAATTGCCAGGAGCCTGAAAGTCACGCGAAGGGATCCCATCCCCAAATCAGAAAAGGACTTTTGAGACCCTCTGGTTAAGACTGAAGAGAGACACTGGTGAGAGGAGGTGAGGAGTGGGGGGTTTTGGTTAGCAAAAAAGCAAGCACAGGGACTCCATGGAGGCCTCTGTGGGCATGAGAGGGATGGGGAGTTACCAGGGCAAGGGGTGCAGGGGCTGGGGAAGGGTCTATGTAGGTTTTCGGACTGGGGTTTGAAAACAAAGGAATTAAAAGACTGAGAAAGCAAGGATGGACTTGGCTTAAGTCCATTCATTGTTAGTTGTGGGGACCAATCAGCTGCAGCTTGGGGGCCGGGCAGGAGTCCCGACACCTCCAAGGTGATTGTGGCATGGAGGCTGTGTACCCACAGCTGCAGGTTGGGCCAGTCTGGTCTCAAAAGAGAGCCTGTGAGTCTCTTTTTCTTCTGGGTCTCTCAGCTCCTCCCCTTTACTCCTTAGCAGCTAGCTTGATAAGTGATAGAAAAATCACTCAGAAATGCCCAGGCTGAGGAAAATTAGTGAAGAGGGAAAACAATGAAATGTATGGCAGCAGGTATCCAGGCTTTAAGTCCCCGGGCTTGGGTGCATGGGGATAGTGTGTCCTTAATTCCTATCTAGTCCCTGTTCCTGTCCAGGGGCCCCTCCTGTCTCAGGAGCACTCAGCCACCTGACAGGCAACTGTAGGCAGTCAGGTGTGGGGCCTTGGCAAAAGGCTTCTAAGAAACAAGTGACCTCCAAAACTTGGCACTCAAGCCCAGAGCTGGCTGGGTCCAGGGAGGTGTTAGATGGAGCAGCAGCAAACCCTGGCCAATGCCCACCTGCCCTCCGGGGAAGAAGGACCTTGTCTCAGGCCAGGTGCTCGTCCCCAGGAGGCTGTGCCCCAGACCAGCTGGAGACGAGGGCCAACACTCACTCCACACCCAGGCCCTGGGGCCACAGGTGCTCCTTGTCTGGGTGCAGCCACAGCGAGCAGCACCCTGGCCAGCCCACTCCTCGCAGCTGTCTCTCTACAGGGGGTGACCATCCTAGCGGCCAGCGACACTCACGCTGCCCCCGCAGTCACACTGCTTCATCCTCTGAGCATTTATTGAAAGACTCCTTTGTGCCAGGCCAGCACGAGAGTGTGTGCAACAGCGGGGGCCTGGGCCACTGGCTTTGCTGAAGCCAACTTCCCTGTGAGGTTTGCCTGGTTCTGCTGGAGAGGGAAAACTGGGGCAGGTTTCCTGGAGGAACTGGGCTTGAAAGAGAGACAAGAAGGAGTCACTCAGCCGGGCACGGTGGCTCGTGCCTGTAAGCTTCAGCCTATGAAGCAGCTGGGGCTAGGGATCGCGGTTCGAGTCCCGCTGGGGGCAACATAGTGAGACCTAGTGCCCAAAAAAATAGCTGGGCATGGTGGCGCACGCCTGTAATCCCAGCTACTGGGAAGCTGAGGCTGGGGATCACTTGAGTCTATGGTACCTCGGACAACGTGAGCCTGTGGTTCCACGGGCAAAAATAGCGAGACCTGGTCTAAAAAGAATAAAAATAAATTAAAAGGAAAAAAAAGGGAGTCATTCCAACCTCAGCACACAGGGGGCTTGGATGTTCATTTAGGGAAGGACAAATATTGGTGCTGCCGGGAGTGAGGGGGGGTGGCTAGGCGAGAACCTTCCTTTCACTCAAGTCCAGACTCGCTGCCCTGCCAAGGCTCTGAAGTGCTATGGAGGTCTCAGCAGACTGATACGATTAGCATTGCATCTCTGGCAGTGGGAGGAGAGTTGTGTGGAGGGGGAGATAGAGTCTGAGCCCAGTTAGGAGGTTTGCAGTCACCCTGCAGGTGATAAGAGTTGTAGTACAGGACCAGTAGCAAACGGGGCTGGGAAAAGGGATCCGATATGAGGAGCTCCTAGGAACCTGGTTCCATTGGGTGTGAGCATCTGGCAGGGTGGGGGGGGCGGAGGGGAGAGGGTGTCTGACTGATGCCCAAGTTATGTCTGGGCTACTAGGTGAAAGGCTGGGTCACTCTGGAGAGAGAACAAGGGGAGCAGGCTGGAGATCTGGAGGGGAAGGGGGGGTCGCCAGGGTCTGAAGGTCAAGAGAGAAATCCGAGCTGGACCTGGGTGTGAGTTTGTGAGTATCCCCGAGGTTGCCCCACACCTCTCCTGGATGGAGGAAAGCAGCGAGTGGGTGCAGGCGAGGCCAGCCTTGGGCCTGGACCACTCCCTCAGGCAAGAAGGTGGAAGGAGAGCCAGGGCGGGCAATGCTTCTCAGGCCAGGAAGGGAGAGGCTCCAGAGGGAGGTCAGCGTCCGAGCCAAGGGAGATGGGCGCCAAGCAGGGTACACGGTGGCCGCAGCCGGAGCGTTTGCAGCAGCTGGGTCGGCTGAAGGCTCTAGGACAGTGCGTGTCCTAGGACTTTGCCCAGGTACTTTACAGAGAAGCCAGGGGAAGGAGGAAGAAGAACCACAGACTGGCAACTGCCACAAGACAGTTGCTGGGACTAGCCTGCAGGGAGAAAGGCAGAATGAGTGGGGTGCGGTAAAGCAAGTGGGGGAACTGAATACTAGGAAGCAAGCCAGTGGTGTGAGGATCACCGAGCAAAGAGGAACCCTCTGCTGAGGTGGGAGACCATGGGCTTGTCATGGCAGCAATCTGCACACCTGGGCACAGGTGGGAGGCTGGGAGACATGGAGAAGAACGAGAATGGGGAGGCGGGTGGGATGTGGACAACAGGGAGTTAGGATAGCAGCAAGGTACTGGGGCTTGATGCCGGGGGAAGCTGGGGGAGAGAGTAGGGTGCAACCAGGACAGCTGAAAGAAGAGCAAGGGAAAGGGAAGGGATCGCACCAGGACAACTGGGGGAGCTGGATGGAGAGCCCAGGATCAGAGCTGTGTTTCACGTCAAGATTTCAGATGACCTGGGCCCAGATGAAGATGGATTTAAGGCCTGGAGATGGAAGTGAAGTCATCTCCCTCCAGGAGGTCAAGAAGATTTCATCCATTTCTTCATTCGATGTGTGTATATTGTGCACCTACAATCCCCATACAAGACACCATGTGTAGGACTGTCCTATACAGTGTCTTGTATGGGGATTGTAGGTGCACAATATACACACATCGAATGAAGTCCTTGGGTCCTGTTCCTGCAGAACTCACTATGTCATCGGGAAGACATACTAACACTTGGACAGCACCCTACAGCGACCAGAACGGTACCCAAAACTCTTGGGTGTAGTGGGGACACAGAGGGGTCCTTGTCCAGAAAAGGAGGTGGCATGGAAGCTGAGCTCTGGGAGCTGAGCACTGAGGCAGTACCCAATTGAGGGACGTGGGAAGGGCTCTCCAAGAGGAGAGGGTACTCTCC
>PVHY01025334.1:0-18540 GCA_004024945.1 Uropsilus gracilis
AAAAAAAAAAAAAAAAAAAAAAAAAAAAAGACTGAGGCTTGGATTTGGGCTAAGATTGATGGTAGAGGTGGCGATGAGACAGAATCCAGGTGCAGGAAAGGGGTTGGAGCCTCCAGGTCCACGTGCTGTGTTGGTCATGGGCTGTGTGGGCCTGCCGCAGAGAGCTTAGGCTGGGTTGGGGATACAAAAGTGGGTACCCCCAGAGATGAGATACTTAAAGGTACTGGGATCGCACTGAGGCTCTCTAACAGTGGGAGACTGGGTAGGGGAGAGGAGGGCCCAGAGAGGAATACCAGAGGATGGAAGCTAAAAGAAGAAAGGAAGAGGAAGAGGTCAGCTGGATTAAATGCTAGAAGGAAGCCATGGAATCTCTGGTCAGAGACAGGAGTCTGGCTGGTGGATATAACTGAGAAAACAGCTTCACTAGGGAATTGGCTCAGAAGCTAGAACAGAGAGAAGAGTACATTACAGGTGAGGTAGCATGTATAGATTATTTTTTTCAAGGTCTCTTTTTAATTTTTCTTAATTTTTTTTGAGACTAGGTCTCACTATGTTGCCTGGGGTAGAACCCACAAGCGATTCCTAGCCTCTGTCTTAGGAGTCAAGTTCTCTTTTAAGAGGAATAAGAAAGTGGTTGTACCTGCAGGGGTGTGGGGGAGTTTGGTTTTACAATTTAAAAAATTTTTCATTTATCTTGTAATTTTCATACAATATTGGTTACGTTTGTATGGTTGTCGTTCCCTTAGGTTTGGTCCTCCCTTCCACAATGTACCCCTTATCCCCCACCTCACCCCCCCTTTGTCCCTTCCCCCCTCTAGTCACTCCAAGTTCTCTCACTGCAAGTCATTGGTCCATGTTTGGCCCACTGGTCTTCTCTTTTTCTGGAACAATGTCCTTTTGTCCTGGGTGCGGATTTGCACTCCTGTATGGCAACAGACCAGGCTGCTCAGTTTGGTTTTTTTTAATGGTATTTTCTAGAATCAAGATATTCAAACCTCAGTCATTGAAGAATTATCTCTATTTTTGCCTCTATTTTAATCTCTATTTTATGTCATGGATACTCTAAACATTTTTCTTGAAATCAAATCACTTTTAATTTAAATAAACTTACTCTAAAAATGCACTATTACTGTGTCAAATAGGAAACCCATACAACGTGCCATAAACAGAAGAAAGTAACTGAGTAAAAGTCAGTGCAGTGGAAATAAAACATGAGTAGTGTTTTATCAAACGTGATTAAATGTCATTAAACTCTGACTGGATATTGCTGCCAGCTAGGTGCTGATCCTGGAACCAGTTCAGCTTAAAATGGGAATACATTAAGTGTTAAGTGTTGAAGACTTATCAACATCAAAATGAGATTTTTCTCCTTGAAGGACTGACAGAGAACTCAAGAGACAAAATTTTTCTCTGTGCAAATGAAAATCTTTGTTTTAGGTGTGAAAACCAGGCCTACACTCTGAGAAATACTTCTTCGTTTCTTTTTTTTATTATTATTCTTTCTTTTTTAGTGACTAGGAGGTCTCACTATGTAGCCCAGAGTTGTCTCGAATGCATGGACTCAAGTGAGTCCTAGCCTCAGCCTCCCAGGTAGCTGGGATTACAGGTGTGCCCCATGCCTGGCTATTTTTTTTTTTTTTTTTTTTGAGACTAGGTCTCACAATATTGCCCAGGGTAGTCTTGAACCCATGGACTCAAGTGATTCCTAGCCTCAGCCTCCCAGATAGCTGGGATTACAGGCATGCTACTTTTTCATTTCTAATCTTTCTTTTTATTGAGGTACAACTGGCAGTGGTCTGAGTACATCAATCTTCAATGTAGAGCTTGGGTGAATTTTCACTATGTCTATACCAGAGAAACCACCACCCAGCCAAGATATAGAACTTTTCTGCTGGATTTCCAACAGAACAAAGGCTGTGTGTCTTCACAGGATTTATACTTTGCACCCCGTGCCTACCACAGTGCTAGTACACAGCAGATGCATGCTCTTTCTCTCCGACACACACACACACACACATACACACACACACATACACACACACACCCACATACTTCTAGAATGCCTGTGGAGCTAGACATTAGTTTTACCTGATTTCCCAGAGTTTCTGATCTAGGACCTAATTTTACCTAATTTCCCAGAGTATCTGATCTAGGACCTATTGTCTGAAACCAGGAAAAACAATACCAGGATACAAAACCTCAGAGTGAGAAGAGAGAAGTGTCTCAACAGGAGAATCCAGCAACAATTTTGTCTGAAATGCAAAGAATTCTCCCAATTTCCAATCTCCCCCCCCCCACTAATCTGTAGCATTTTGTAGGTGCTTGCGGCCTTGTTGCTTTCACACCCTCATACACAATAGTTAAGGACACCAAAGCCAATGAGTCTGCCCTCCTCAATGAACTAGTGTCAGCAAGACAAAACATCACCAACATCAGTCTTTAAAAATTCAAAGCGCCCGATAAAGTTCTCCATTCAGCATCTGCCACGGAAGGAAATGGCCTCTGGGGTGTGCCTCAGTGTGCACCCCTCTTCCAGACTCCTGGATAAACACCACCCCTTCCCATGCTCAACCCTCAACTGTTAAGTAGGAGGGTGTCAGGCCCCTTGTCTGAGGAGTGGGGGATGGGGAACCCCCTTATAGTCATATGAGTAAAATGAACGCACTCAGTTCTTTGAGCACTGGCAGATCAAAGTCTGAGATCTGAAGCTTTGGCAAGAACACGGCTGCCTGCAGGCCTGGGTGGGCCGAGCTGGGAGGGCCAGGATCCCCGTGCCAGGTGCTAGGCACACCCAGCCTGCTGCCACGAGACAGGTGTCAGGGCTGGCCTGAAGAGCCAGGTCCCTGAGCTGAAGCGGCAGAAAAGGAAGGATTTTGAAGCATTGTAATTAAATTAATACAGGAATTTGGCATGGGAGTTGTGGGGAGAGGGGGCATGTAGAGCTGGTAAGAACGAGGAGGAAGAAACAACAATCATATTCTCACCAAACCAATATTAAAATCTTAGTGTTTTGCTCCCAGTTCTTTTCCTTTGCAAACCTCTTTTAAAATGGTGCTACCAGTGTCTTTTTTGTATAGTAAGAAGAATGTTGTGATTAAAGCAAGATTCCTTGATTTCTACTCAGAAACCCATTCCCACCTTTGTCTTCAAAGAGGTGAAGTCTCTGAGGTGGTCTGTATACTCCTATCTGCACTCCGAAGATACTTTTACTTAAGTCTTACCATCTTGTCACCTTTTTCCCACGTGGTAATATATTTTTGAGACTTGTCCAAGTTGATACATATGAAATGTTTTCCTTTATCACCTCCAGCACTTCTACTAACCAGATTTTGTTGGTGGTCATGTATAGTATTCCTGTATTCCTGTTGGTGAGAAAAACTATTTCAAGTGTCTTGAAATTAATGTTAAACACACACACACACACACACACACACACACACACATATATATACACTTTTTTTTTTTTTGAGACTAGGTCTCGCTATTTTTGCCCATGGAACTGCAGGCTCACATTGCCCGGGGTACCACAGACTCAAGCAATCCCCAGCCTCAACTTCCCAGGTAGCTGGGATTACAGGCGTGCGCCACCATGCCCAGTTATATTTTTTTGGGACGTCTTGTTACATACCCCTGGCGTGACTCAAACCGTGATCCCTGGCCCCTGTCACGGCTTCCTAGGCTGCCGCTTACAGGCATGCACCACCATGCCTGGCCCCTAATGTTAAACATTAACCCCTTAAATTCTTACCAGAATCCAGGAAGTCACAGAGATAAATTATTTTCTTATCATCACATTGCTGGTAAGTGGCAGAGTGCAATCTGGGAAGCAGTTTGGGCCCAAATATTAGGCTCTTCTTTATCCCCCTCCCCCATCCAACCTGCATTCAGGTTGCTTTCCAGTTTTTGATCATACAAACCAGTCCACACACATGTATCAGCTACTGCTGGGTAACAAGCCATCCCCGAAGTTTAGTGACCTGGCGTGCAGTGGGTTATTTCTCATGAGTCTGTGGACTGACAAGATGGTTAATTCTGCTCCTACCTGACTCACTCAGTGGCTGTTGCCAGCTGGTATCCTGGTTGGGGCCAAGGTCACCTCAATCTTGTATCTGGAGCTTTAACTGGGATGTCTGGGCCTCTCTCTACCTGGACTCCTTCACATGATGAGAGACGAGCAGAAATTGCAAGGTCTCCTGAACTCAAATAGTCACTTCACATGACCAGCTCAGGGCAGGAAAATAGATGGTACCTCTTTATGGGAGCGACTGCACTGAACTTGTGGTCACTTTTCATTTGCTAATGTTAACTATCCTAAATAAAATCTTATTTGTCCATTTTTTTTCCCCTGTGTTCATGCCTTTTGGGATCATAACTGCAAAGGGTAAGGGTGTGTGTGTGTGTGTGTGTGTGTATGTGTGTGTGTCTAGAATGTATGCCAAGAAACAGAAATGCTAGAACTGGATTTTTGACTTTGTTTTTATAATTACTATAGTCATGTAAATAATTCAATATTCAATATTATTCAATACTATGAAATACTATGAAAGTCACCATTTTAAAGCAGTGAACTCAAGAGTTTTCAGGTTGGGCAACCATCACTATTACCTAAATCCAGAACATTTGCTTTTAGCCCCCAAAGAAATCCCTTATTCTTAGCCAGGCACAGTGGCTTGTGCCTGTAAGCTTCAGTCTATGAAGTGGCTGGGGCTAGGTAGATCACAGTTTGAGTCCCGCCGGGGGCATGTAGCGAGACCTAGTCCCCAAAAAATAGCTGGGCGTGGTGATGCACACCTGTAATCCCAGCTACCTGGGAAGCTGAGGCTGGGGATTGCTTGAATCTGTGGTACCCCGGGCAACATGAACCTGTAGTTCCATGGGCAAAAATAGAGAGACCTTGTCTCAAAAAAAGGAAAAAGAAAAAAGAAAAAAAAAGAAATCCCTTATTCATTAGCGTTTATCTTCCATTTCCCCTTCCTCAGCTTTAGGCAAACACCTATAGATTAGATCACTCTGGAATTTTGCTTATAAATGGTATCTGGGTGTTTTTTAATCTAGCTTTTTAAATTTAGCAGGATATTTTTAAGGTTCATCCACAATGTGGCAAGAAAAGGGCACTTCATTCCTTTTTATGGGCTGAATGGTATTCTATTATATTCAATAACCATATTTTGTTTATTCATTCATTAGTTATTCCTGTCTTTTGGCTATGATGAATAATGCTGTCATGAACATTCAGGCCACCTATTTTTCTACAAACAGTGTCTTCAGTTCTCTTGGATAAATAACTCAGGTCATATTGTAATATTATTTTTAACTTTTTTAAAAAAGATTTTTATTTCCCCCTGTTGTCTTCCCTTTGTATTTGGCTGAGTATTTATTTATTTGTTTGTTTGTTTGTTTATTTATTTTGAGACTAGGTCTCACTATTTTTGGCCATGGAACCGCAGGCTCACATTGCCCAGGGTACCATGGACTCAAGCAATCCCTCAGCCTCAGCTTCCCAGGTAGCTGGGATTACAGGCATGCACCACCACGCCCAGCTATTTTTTGGGACTAGGTCTCACTGTGTTGCCCCGAAAGGTGCTAAACCACGATCCCTAGCCCCCGCCACTTCATAGGCTGAAGCTTACAGGCATAAACCACCATGCCCGGCTTATTTTTAACTTTTTGAGGAAATGTCAAAGTTTCTCCACAGTGGCAGATATTTTACATTTCTACCAGCAATAGCAATTCACAAACTTTCCAATTTCTTCATATTCTTGCCAACACTTGTTATTTTCCTTTTTTCTAAAATTATAGTCATCCTCGTAGGTGTGAAGCAGTATTTTATTGATTTTTATTTGCAACTCCCTAACAAAGAATCACATTGACCTTTTTGAACCATGCAGATCCTTGGAAAGGAGCTCCAGTTCACCCCCTCCTCTACCTAGGCCACTGGTGGAGGTGGGGGTAGTGACAAGGCTGCAGATAAAATGCAAAGGAAAGGAAGTAGTAAGGGCCCTTAATACACTCACCACCTGGGTGGAACAAGCACTGTGTTGGGAACCACTGAGACAGGATTGAGGTGACCTGTCACAGATTTCTACCTGCATTGTCTCTGGCACTGGAAATCAAACCCTGGGCCCACCGTAATGTGCAATGTGAAAGAGGCTCCCTTATTTACCAATCAATGGGGGGAAGAAAGTCACCATGAGTGGCTGTGGCCCCATGACAGAACTGCTAACACGAGAGAGGAGAGGAGCTTGACCAACCACCAAGGGAAGTCTGTCCCCAGCAGCGAAGGCCTCACTAACATCAGCTGGGAGTTGCATCCCCAAATCCAGATATCAGAACTATGTGGCCAGAACCAGCAACAAGTGGCAGAAAGGATCCTGGCCAGGCACAGTGGCTCGTGCCTGTAAGCTTCAGCCTTTGAAGTGGCTGGGGCTAGGGATCATGGTTTGAGTCCTGCTTGGGGGAACACAGTGAGATCTAGTCCCAAAAAATAGTTGGATGTGGTGGCACGCGCCTGTAATCCCAGCTACTTGGGAAGTTGAGGCTGGGGATTGCTTGAGTCCGTGGTACCCTGGGCAATGTGAGCCTGTGGTTCCATGGGCAAAAACAGCAAGACCTAGTCTCAAAAAAAAAAAAAAAAAAAGGATCCTGGATAAGCGCACCACATATCTGCCTTTGTTGGAACAAGTTTCCAGGGTGTTTGGCTTGACTATCTGCCTCAGCTACTCCTGAAAATCTGAGCAGCCTGGTCTGGTGCTGTCCAGGAGTGCAAATCCTCATCCAGGAAAAAAGGACAAAATTCTAGAAAAAGAAAAAACAGTGGGCCAAACATAGACCAAGTTGTTACTTGCAGAGAGAGGAGTTGGAGTGACCAGAGTGGGAAAGAGGGGGGTGGGATGGAGAAGAAGGGGTACAATACAACCATGCAAACATGACCAATATAGTATGATAATTAAAAAAAAAATCACATTGAGCATCTTTTTTTTTTTTTTTGAGACCAGGTTTCACTATGCTGCCTGGGGGGTTGTCTCGAACCTGAAGACTCAAGTGATCCCTAGCCTCAGCCTTCTGGGTAGCTAGGATTACAGGTACACACTACCACACCTGGCTACACTGAGCATCTTTTTATGTGCTTGTTGGCGATTTACATATCCTCTTTGGAGAAATGTCCATTCAAATCTTTTGTACTTGTTTTTTTTTTTTTTTTTTTGAGACTAGGTCTCGCTATTTTTGCCTGTGGAACCGCAGGCTCATGTTGCCCGGGGTACCACAGACTCAAGCAATCCCCAGCCTTAGCTTCCCAGGTAGCTGGGATTATAGGCGCGAGCCACCATGCCCGGCTATTTTTTGGGACCAGATCTTGCTATGTTGTCCCGAGCGGGACTCAAACCGCGATTCCTAGTCCCAGATGCTTCATAGGCTGAAGCTTACAGGCTCGAGCCACCGTGCCCGGCTGTACTTGTTTTTAAATAGATTTTTTGTCTTGCTATTTTTAAGTTGTAAGAGTTCTTCATATACCCTGAATACTAGATCCTTATCAGAAACATAAGGTGCATTTATTTTCTCCCCTCTTGTCAATATATTCCTTGAAAGCACGAATAACTTTTATTATGCAATAAAATTTCATTTTATTTTTTCCTTTGTTCATGTCTTTTGCGACCATAGCTAAGAAACTGTTGCCTAGTGCAAGGTCATGGAGTTTTATACTTACATTGTCAACTAAGAGTTCTACAACTTCGTTGTTGAGGTCATGGATCCATTTTGAGTTCATGGTTGTATATGATGTAAGTATCTAGTTTCACTGTTTCCATGTAGATGTCCCAGCACTGGTTGTTGAAAGACTAATCTTTTTCCACTGAATGGTTTTGATGTTGAAAATCAGCTGGCTACAAATACAACTTGGCTTAGAATATCAAAGAGTACTAACGAAAGCCAGTATCATTACCTTGTTCTGATTTGAGAATCATTTTCTTTGTTTCACCACTTAAGTACGCTGGTTGATATGGGTATATCTGGATACTTCTCAGGACCAGGAATTTCCCCTTATTCTGGCTTTCTAACATTTAATCATAAATGAGTTTTGGGTTTAACCAGCTACTTTTCCTGGGGGTACTGAGATAATCCTGTTTCTCTCCTTTAGTCACAGAGTGGTAGTGTATTACATTAACAGATTTTCTGCTGTTGGAATGCTTTTGCATTCCTGGGGTAACCAATTGCAATTATTTTCTACTCTGAATTCCTTTTCTAGCTTCCTGTTTCAGATCATGCCCTGGAGAGGCAATGTCATTTCCTGCCCTGGCTTTTCATCAAAACCCCAGCTTCTTAGTTGATATGTTGTCTCAGAAGTTTCTGGAAGCTTTGCTCTGCTTATTTGTGATGTGGTGGGAGTGGCCAAGAGATTTCAGAGCAGAACCTTCTGCTTTAGGCTGTGTGGGCATTTGTTAGAAAGGAGCTAGGAGAAGGCCAGGTGGGGGGCAAGTAGCAGCCTTGCAGAGTCACTGATTTGCATCATTAAAGACTAGAATTCACACTTTCTGTTAGCTTATTCCATCTCCTAAACATCTTCTGGTGAGAAGCCGGACACTCTCATTTTGTGTGCTGAGTCTTTCCTAATACACCAGGTCTATAAAGCTCAGCGTTTTCTAACCATTAACAATGATGGCAGCTACTGCTTACTGGCCCTTTCCACAACATGAGCACTATGCTAAGAGTTCCACAGTTTCACTTAATCTCCTTAACCACCCTCTGATGGGTAGGTACCCTCTCTATATTACAGATGAGAAAACTGAGGCTTAGAAAGGCTAACTTGCCAATGGTGAGCTGCGCCCTTAGCCACTGCAGTAAATGTTTTGGGTGATTAGCATTATCAGCCCGAACTCTCATGATGTGTATTAAGTACCAACAGCTCCATGTGACTAGAGTGTGACCGAGCAGTGCCAAGCGTGATTGGCTGGAGTCATTTGTGGTCTGATTGGTCTCAATGTCAGGCCATGACCTGAGCTCACATGAGATGTTCTGCTGGAACAGCCCTTAGGGAAATTGTGGTGGATGATTTTTTTTTTAACTTTTAAAAAATAACAGCTTTGACATGACATTCATTGACCCTACCATTCCCCAATTTAAAATGTTTACTTTTATTTATTTTTTTAGAGATTAGGACTTGCTATGTTGCCTGGGTAGTCTCAAACCCGTGAACTCAAGTGATCCCTAGCCTCAGCTTCCCAGGTAGCTGGGATCAGGCGTGCACCACCATGCCCGGCCAGTTTAAAACATTTAAGTCGATGTTTATATATTACTATACTTGAACAACCATCACCATCATCAATTTTACACCATTTTCATGATCCCACAAAAGATGCCTTGCACCCCTTAGCAAGTCACTGCTCATTTCCTCACCAGCTCCTACCACCAGTCAGCTACCAACCAACCTGTTTTTGTCAACACAGATTTGTCTGTTCTGGATATTTCAACTCAGTGAAATAATCAATACATGGTGTTTCCCTTAGAATGTTTTCAAGGTTTATCCACATTGTTCCATATTATCAGCCCTTCATTTCTTTTTATTTTCAGGTAATAGTTCACTAAGGGATATACCACATTTTGTTTATCCATTCACCAGTTGATGGACATTTAGATTGTGTCCATGTTTTAGCATTTAGGAATACGGCTTTACAAATACAGAGATTCACATGTAGACATTTGTTCTTAATTCCCACACTTTATTTTTCATATAGTTTATAAGAGAACATTTTAACAGCAATGAAAGTGCTTCAAGGGGTTAAAAGCAGAAACTGCAAGACCCTTTGAGCTTGAGGCTTGAAACTGCTACCTTCTGCCATATTCTGGGGGTCAAAGCAAGTAGCAAAGGCGGCCCAAATTCAGCAGGTAGAGACAGATTCTACATCTCGACAGAAAGAGCATGGCCAGGCATGGTGGTGCATGCCTGTAATTCAAGCACCGGGAGGCAAGAGGTCAGGGACT
The DNA here is from genome assembly GCA_004024945.1 of Uropsilus gracilis. Classification (NCBI taxonomy): domain Eukaryota; kingdom Metazoa; phylum Chordata; class Mammalia; order Eulipotyphla; family Talpidae; genus Uropsilus; species Uropsilus gracilis. The sequence continues at coordinate 9,976 of PVHY01025334.1, forward strand.
GCTTGAGCCCACAGGTTCGAGACTAGCCCCAGGCAGTGTAGCAAGACCTGTTCTCAAAAAAGCAGCCGGGTGTGGTGGTGGGTGCCTGTAATCCCAGTTACCTGGGTGGCTGAGGTTGGGGATCACTTGATTTTGCGGGATCGGGACTACCGGGGGCAACATAGCAAGACCTAGTCTCAAAAAGAAAGAAAGAGTTAAGAGAGAGAGAGAGAAAGAGTGAGAAAGTACGTCACTCTCCAAAGGCACATGTCTACAAAGATGAGACTATCAGTATCTTTGCAAATGACCTGCCACATCTGCATGACTGAGAGTAGGCCATCAAGAGCAGGCCTGTCTTGTCAAGAGTAGAAAAGACAAAACAAGCACATCTGTTTGAGTGACAGAGTGATAAGAACTGAGTCCTCTGCTTTGCATTTCACACATCTGGTAAACAGAAAACATTCCCCACATAGTAGCTTCTGCTTCGCTACATTTGGAGTCTGGTTTCTCCAGCCCACTTAGCACAGCCCCTTCTAAGATCCTGGAGAGGCTCCTTCTAAGATCCTGGAGAGGCTCCTAGCGCTGTGTCCACATGGTCCTATGTTTTTTTAAAATCTACAAAGATAAGAGGGTCTAAATCCCAGCTTTGGCAGTTCACTGTATCAAATCAATTGTTTTCCAGTTTAGTTTTAATATTAATTTTCACAGTTATTTTTGATTATCAGTTTATGTTTTAATTTACAGGTATGTATTTAAGCTTCATGATGATGAAATTGTCAGTAATTGAGTCAATAAATATTTTCTTTTACAACCAAAAAAAAAATAAGCTACTTAACTAATTTATTTTCTCTCTGATTTTCCTGCCTCTGCACTTTCCTCCCTCTTGGAGGGATGGTGCTTTATCAGGCCAAGCTTAAATTGTACCAGTCTCATGGTAAACACCCATGAGAGGGTCATCCCCTCATCCCTGGGACCTGTGACTAGGTTACGTTCAAAGCAAACAGGATCTTCCAGATGTGGCTAAGGCAGGGCTCCTGTATGAATATTCTGGATTATCTGGGCAGGTCCAATGCAACCAGAGGAGAGGAGACAGAGCAATGCACAAGGAAGACTCACTCAGCCACTGCTGGCTCAAGCCGTGTGCCAGGATCTAGAAGCTGGAGAAGGCAAGGAAATGACTTCTTTCCCCAAAACTCCCTGTCAAGAATGCTGCCCCGTGAACACTGCTCTGTTAACTGACCCGTTTAGGACTTCTGAGCCCCAGAACTGTCAGATAAAACATTCGTGTTGTTCGAAGTCCCCAAATTCATGGTAATTGATTGAAGCAATGGGCAACTGGTGTAATTTCCTTCTGGTTGCGTTCATTCAACAAAAGTGTATCGGACACCTTCTGTTTGCTAGGTAACAGGCACAGGAGACCTGGGAGTAAACAACTAGATGTAGTGTCTGTCCTCGTGGAATTTAGAGTCTCATGGTAGAAAACAGATGATAAATAAAAGAGTAATAAGTCAGGTGGCGTTGGGTGCTACGGAGATGTCTGGAGCAGAATCAGAGAGCTCGAAGGTAATGGGGCTGGAGGTTTTGCTGGGCACAAAGTGGGTGCCAGATGACCAGGGGCCTCTGCAGGCACCTGAAGTGAGCCATGTGGGTCTCTGGGGGAGACCCTGTCACACCGAAGGAAGAGCAAGCACAAAGGTTTTGCGATAGAAAGATACTGAGTGCATTTAAGCAAAGTGACTGCTGTGGTTGAAACAGAGAACTAAGGGGAGTGAACATGGCAGAAAGGGAGCAATAAAATAGAAATAGAAATAGGAGCAATAAAAGGGGCAAGTCACATGGAGTCCTACAGGTCACTGCCAGGGTTTTAACCTTTACTCTGGGGGGACGTGAGAGACTTTCTAGCAGAGAAGTGATGAGTTTTCACACGGAGACTCTGAAAGGAGTGCTATGACTGCTGCCTGGAGAATGCAGTGGAGAGGAAACAGGGTGTAAGCAGAGATCCAAGAGGAGGCTTTGTGGTAATCCAGGCACCAGATGATGGCGCTTGGACCAGTACAGTTGCAATGGAAGTGGCAAGTATGGGAGTCCAGGTATATTGTGAAGGTAAGGCTGTATTATCTGCTGAAGGATTAGATGTGAATGTGAGAAAATGGGAAGAGCCAAGGAACTGAGTGATTAGAAGAATGGGGTGGACATTTACAGAGCTGAAGACGGTGCGGGGAGAAGGTAGAGTTGGGGAGATCAGGGTTTCAAATCTCCATTGCAGCAAAGCAAACCATCCCCAAATCTACTGGCAAAAATCAGTGATTTCTTTCTCTCGATCATGTGGGTTGGCAATCTAGCAGGTTTTCCTTTGGTCTTGCCCAGGATCAGCGCAGGGGCAAGGGTGACCTAACAGGGCATCTGGGGAGGGCAACTCCAAGATGGTCCTTTTTTTTTTTTTTTTTTTTTTGAGACTAGGTCTCGCTATTTTTGCCCATGGAACCACAGGCTCACATTGCGCCCAGGGTACCATGGACTCAAGCAATCCCCAGCCTCAGCTTCCCAGGTAGCTGGGATTACAGGTGCGCGCCACTATGCCCAGCTATTTTTTCGGGAATAGGTCTCACTGTGTTGCCCCGAGTGGGACTTGAACCGTGATCCCTGGCCCCAGCCGCTTCATAGGCTGAAGCTTACAGGCACGAGCCACCGTGCCCTGCTCCAAGATGGTCTTCTTTACAAGGCTGGAAGCCACGTAGCTTCTGTCTGGGACACCTACTGGCCTCTCTGCATGGGCTCTCATCCTAGTGAGGCTGGCCTGGACTTCCTTTTCTTCCTTTTTTTTTTTTTTTTAAGAGACTAGGTCTCGCTATGTCCCCGGGATAGTCATAACCATGGACTCAAGTGATCCCTATCCTCAGCCTCCCAAGACTGGGATTACAGGCACGCGCCACCACGCCCAGCTTGACCTGGACTTCTTTGCCACCACGGTTCCAGGCTTCTAAGAAGTGAGAGTGTGAAAACTGCTAAGAGTCTTACAGCCCGGACACTGGAATTCATAGTCTAATTTCTGTCGGCCAAGTCAAGATTCACGGCCACCCTCGGTTCAAGGGGATGATGAAAACTGAAGCTAATGTTGCAGAAGGGCGTGAACACAAGGGAGGTGGCTGGGACAACAGTTATAGCTATGACTGCAAACGGGAATTGGTGGGCGGGTCTGGCCAGCGTGAGGTGCCTCTTAGACATGTGGGTGGAAACACTGCACAGGCAGTTGGATACATACGTTTGGAATGGAATAGTGGGAATACGGTTAGGTATGCACATTTGGGAATGACTCTAGTGGTAAAATTCATGAAACTATTGGGAATAATCAAGGGAAGCAGTACAGCTAGAGCAAAGATTCAGTGACCAGTCCTGATGCATTTGAAACTTATGAGGTTGGACAGAAGAGAAGGCAGCAACAATGTCAAATAAGAAGGGAGGTGGAGTGGAGGGGAGTGCCATCCCAGAATCAAGGGAAGGAAGTATTGTAAAGAGCAAAGAGTGATCAAAGAGTGAGGCAAATGCTACAGCTGAGGGGTTGAGCAAGCTAAAAAGCAACCATTAGGTTTCCCAAAGAGGAATGACTGATGAGCTTTCTAAGAGATATTCTGGCATTCTGTTGGGCAAAGGCCTGATTAGAGTTGATGTGAGAAAGAATGGGAGCAGAGGAACTGGAGACAAGTTCACACAAGCTTTGCAGGACTTCTGCAAAAGGAAGGGGAACAAAAGGATAAAATAATAGCACACACACGCTCATGAGAGAGAGGCCTCAACATTTATCAACAAAAGATTGATGAAAAAAATACTCCCAAAAAGTTAAATTTTACAGTGGACGCAAACACCTATCACCTGCTTTTACTAGTAACATTTCATAATACTTGTTTTATTACATTTTTAACACTTGTATCTCCATCTATTTGGCCACCTCTACTATATATTTTGTTAATCTTGATAAATTATAAAATGATTGAAGGCTGATAGGGAAAATTCAATGCATGAAAGGAGTTGATAATGCAGGGGAAATTGGTGGTGGTGGGAAGGCTGGGGTGTTATTGAGACACTGGGCTGTCAGAGGCTGCCAGCTGAGACTGAACTGGGTTTATGCTTTGAAATGAGGAATACTTCATTTCACTCTTAACTGCCTTCAGAACACTGAAGAGAGGACTGGCATGATGGACGTCTGGAGAGCAGAGAGCGACTTCTCCATTCCTCCACTCCAATGCAAGAAACATTCCTTGGGAGTTACCAACAAATTCATGGGTGACTTCCCTGCCCACCATTGTCTCATAGGAACTAATGTTTTACCCAGTTTTATTGTACCTTAGCCATTAGTCTTCCCTAGATAATTGGTCATAGAACATTCTCTTGGCCACCTTTCTTTCCCCCTTGCCTAGACCCTATAAAAGGTCTAGTAATTTACCTTAAAGTTGCTACCAGTCATACTTCTGATAGCTCACAACCTCCAGCCTGTGTCAATCTCTCTTGTTAGTCCTTTCTCGCACCCTGAGCCTGGCTCTTTACACTGGGCCTGTTGGGAAAGAACTAGGTTCTAAAGCTAAGGGAGGGGTTGGCCTAAAAAAGGGAGCAGAAACAGAACAGCTATTACAAGAATGAAGGCTGGGAACACAGCTTTCTCTGCCAGGAGGGAGGTGCATGAGAGTGTGGGAGCTTGTAGAAGTTCTCTTCTGATGAAATCATTCACTGAGAGTGAGCACAGGGGGTGGAAGAAGTGTTGAAAATTAGGAGAGAGAGGGAAAGGTGTGAAATAATCTTTCAGGGGGGTGAATGGTCTGAGAAATATAGGAAGATTGCCAAGCAATGCTGTGGGTCCATCTGAGGTTAATCATTGGGCATTTGAAACAATTTAGCGTGGTTATGCATTTTCCCCAGTCCTGTCCAGTTGCATGGTGGTGCATGTACAAAGTCGAGGAGCTGGATTATTATTATTATTATTATTATTATTATTGAGACTAGGTCTCGCTATTTTTGCCCATGGAACTGCGGGTTCACGTTGCCCAGGGTACCACAGACTCAAGCAATCCCCAGTCTCAGCTTCCCCAGTAGCTGGGATTACAGGCACGCGCCACCACCCATACCCAGTTAGTTTTTTTGGGACTAGGTCTCATTATGCTGCCCTGGGCGGGTCTTGAATCACAATTCCCAGTCCGAGGCGTGCTCCACAGGCTAACACTTACAGGCATGCACCACCATGTCCAGCTGAGGAGTTGGATTTAATGATTTTTTTTTCAAAGAGAGTAAAGCAGAGGGCTAAGGGAGTTGAGGCTGTTTATCAAGGAGTGGCTATCATGATGGACTGCAGAATTTAAGTCACAGAAAGAAATGTGGAATGATGAGGACAGTTGACAGTAGTAAGGCAGTAGGATCCATAGAGTAAAACAACTGCTAGAATGGAACACTGAAAGAGTGGGGGGAGGAGGGAACTGAAGGTTGTCATTAGTGAGCAGGATACTTGATATTGAGATTAAGGTGAGATCACAATTTCTGGAATGATAAGGTCAACATGATGGGAATATGTGACTGAGGCAAGGAAGAGGACAGATTCAGTGTGGGAAAAGAGATTAGGGAACTAAGTGATATTTTAAACAGTTCTGAGATATCCTTCACATGCCACATAATTCACCCACTGAAAGTTTACAATTCACTGACTTTTTGCATAGTCACAGAGTTGTGCATCCATCACTACAATCAATTTGGAAACTTTTTATTGTACCCGAAAGATACCCCTTTTTCATCAATCCCCATCTCCCTGTTTTCCCCAGTCTTAGGTAACCACTGATCTGCTTTCTGTCTCTATGGAGTTACATCACACCAGGAGAATTCATATAATGGAATGGATTCATATCCGTGGAATCATAATATGTGATCCTTTGTGACTGACTTCTTTCATTTAGGATCATCTTCTTTGTTGATATGCCTGCTTCACCCCAAAACAACAGAATGCATGTTCTTCTCAAGCTCACACAGGATATTCACCAAGATAGACCACATTCTGGACTATCAAACACATCTGAGCAAACTTTTAAAAATAAAAGATACCTAATGCCTGCTTTCAGACCACATGGAATTCAACTAAGCTAGTTAAAGTCAATAACCAGAGAGATAGCGAGAAAATTCCCAGATACTTGGAGATTAAACAAGAGTCAAAGGACAAATATAGTCTTTTAAAAAACTAAATGAAGATAAAAACATAATTTATGAAAAAATCATGGGATGCAGCAAAAGCAATGCTTAGAAGGAAATTTAGAGCACTTAATCATCTATAAGAAAATAATAAAGATATTAAATCAATTATCTATACTGCTTCCTCGGAAAATTAGAGAGGAGAAAATTAAATCCAAAATAAGCAGAAGGGAAAAAAATGAAAGAGCAGAAATCACTGAAGTTGAAGGCAAGAAACTAAGTGAGAAAAATCGATGGAACCAAAGCCAGTTCTTTGATAGAGTCACTGGAAATCATTAAACCTTGAACGAGGCTAAGGGAAAACCAACAACCAGTTGCTAACATCAGAAACGGAAGAGGAGGCATCACTATAATAAAGGGGTACGTATTCTTTTGTGTGCAATAAAAATGATTCAACGGACATGTAAGAGATAACAGTGGACATTCTGTAACCATAAATTCAATTAACTGAATGAAATGGACAAAGTCCTTGAAGGACACAATCTGTCAAAACTCACACAAGAAGAAATAATCTGAATATGCCTAGCTATTAAAGTAATTGAATCAATAATTATTAACCCCCCAAAACAGAAAGCATCACCCCAGAGGAATTCACTGGTGAATTTGATCAAGCATTTAAGGTAGAAATTACACCAATTTCCTACAATCTCTTTCAGAAAATACAGAGGAGAATACTTCCTATTTCCCTGAGGCCAGCATTATTCTGATACCAAAACCAGATAAAGACATTACACGGAGGAATGTACAATTACTAATTACTAACATCTAATTACTAATTACTAATAGCTCTCATGAACATAGATGCCAAAATCCTCAACAAAATTTAGCAAGTCAAACTAACAATGCACAGTGAAACCAACAATGTACAAAGAAATTATACGTCACAACCAATTGGGATTTATCCCAGGTATGCATGGCTGGTTCAACATTCAAAACTTAGTTCATGAAATGTATCATAGCAGTCTAAAGAAGAAAAAAAATCACATGATTGTATTGATAGAGGAAAAACATTTGATAAAACAGAATACCTATTCATGACTAAAAACTCTCAGCAAACTAGGAATAGAGGGGAATCTTCCCAAGTGGAAAAATAGTATCTAGTAAATACCTACACTAATGTCATACTTAATGTAAGAAACTTGATGCTTTACTACCAAAATCAGAACTTTCCTCTTAGCACAGCTTTCAACATCATACTAGGTATTCTAACTAATGCAATAAGAAAAGGAAATAAAAGGAACACAGTTTAACAGGGTGGAATAAAACTATCTTTGTTCATAGATTACATGATCATCTATGTAGAAAGTTTGAAAAAGTTAAAAAAAAACAACCCACCCATCTGAGATTAACAAGTGATATAGCAAGTTTGTAGGGTACATAGCTAATAAAGAAAATTCAATCAATTTTCTATGTATCAGCAGCAAACAAATGAAACTTGAAATAAAAAACACAGTGTCAATTTTGTTAGCATCCCCAGGAAAGAAATATTGAGGTATAAAATAACAAAATATGTGCAAAATCTAGATGAGGAAACTGTAACACTCCAAAGAAAGAAATCAAAGACTGGCCCCACATCAAAAGAAAAACAAAAAAACAGGCAACAACAAGTGCTGGTGTGGATGTGGAGAGAAAGGGACACTCTTACACTGCTGGTAGGAATGTAAACTGGTCCAGCCACTATGGAAAGCTGTGTGGAGGACCCTCAAATGAATGAAAATGGAACTGCCATTTGACCTAGCAATCGCTCTTCTGAGAATCTACCCAAAGGAGACCTCAATGTGGGTACAAAGGGACACCTGTGCTCAGATGTTTATTGAAGCACTATTTATAATTGCAAGGACATGGAAACAACCCAAATGTCCCAAAACAGACGAACGGATGAAAAAGATGTATATATACACAATGGAATATTACTCATCAATTAAAAATGAAAAATTTGGTGATTTTATGGTAACATGGATGTACCTAGAAGAAATATTAGCAGAAACAAGTCAGAAAGAAAAAGACAGAAACCAAATGGTTTCACTAATATACGGACAACCAAATGAAAGTACACAACTTGTGGGGGGAGAACCAGTGGGAGCAGCCAGGGAGGGAGGTGGTGGGTGACCCCAGGGATTACAATGATGTGAAATACATATATAAATACATTATTTATATAATTAAAAAAAAAAGAAATCAAAGACTGAATGAAAGTGTAGACAGTGCCTGCTCTTGGATGGAGAACTCAACACAGCCAAGATGTTAGTTCTTTCTCACTTGAGCTATAAACTCAGTGTAATCTCAATCAGTATCTTGGGAAGTTCCTTGATGGCTCCTGACAATTTGATTTTAAAGTTTATAGGAAGAGACAAAAGACCCAGA
>PVHY01025335.1:0-18543 GCA_004024945.1 Uropsilus gracilis
TATTGGGTGACTACCACTCTAGTAGTAGGCATGTTGAAGCCTATATAGTTGTATTTAACGCTGCTTATGTGCTTTTTGTAGTGAATGTCCTTGTTTTCTGAGTGCGGCGCTGGCGCTTTTGGGCTTTGGGGTCGGCGCGGTTACGCTCCTTCCCCACCCCCTTTAGCAACTCAGTCCAAGCTAAAGTTAGGCTGAATAGCCAGGGTTCATAGAGATGCAAATGGCCGATCTGCCTGCCTCCGGCTGTTTCCCTGAGGACCGGAGACGCCACAGGCTGCTCTAGGTAGGAAGCCTACCTGTCCTGCATGGTCTCCTCCCCCAGGTAGGTGCTGGTGTGCTAGCGGCTCCTCTCAGCTGGGTCGGAGTCCCCTTTGCAGGTGACTCTTTTGTCCCCGAGAGCCTCAGTCCGCTCTCGGGACTTTGGGGTCGGCACGGTTACCGACTTTGTTCAATTCTTATGCCCTTTTTTAAAAATTGATGTTGTTGTTGTTGTTACTGAGTTTATTTGCTTTGCATATAAACTAGATATAAGATTTGTAAAAATTATTTCTTTTGCTGTGCTGAAACTTTTTAGTTTGATGTCACATTTACTAATTTTGCATTTGTTGCTTGTACTTTTGGTATCCCAAAAAACATCTCCACAGCTAGTGACAAGGAGTTTGTTCCCTGTTTACCTTTTAGGAGTTTAATGAACTCAGACTTTAAGTTTCAGTCTGTAACCCATTTCAAGTTAATTTTTGTGAGTGGTGTTAAGAGTCCCAGTTTCGTTCTTCTGCATGTGGATATCTAGGTTCCCCAGCACCATTTATTACCCATGTCCTTTTTCCATTAAGTATTCTTGTCTTCCTTGTCAAATATTAGTTGACTTTATGTGTGTTTATTTCTGGACCCTGATTGTGTTCTGTTGATCTATGTGTCTGTTTTAATACCAGAATCATTACTGTTTCTTTGAAATATAGTTTAAAATCAGTAAGTGTGGCATCTCTAGTTTTGTTCTTTCTCAGGATTCTTTTCACTATTCAGGGTGTTGTGTTCTATACAAATTTTAGATTTGCTTGTTCCATTTCTGTGAAAAATGGTGGTGTAATTTGACTGACTTTACATTGAGTCTACAGATACTTTGAGTTATGGACCTTTTAACAATATCACTTCTTCTGATCCATGAACACAGGCTAGCTTCACATTTCTTTTCAGTTCATTTGATCACTCTCTTGTTGGCTTCTGTGTACAGATCTTTTATGTCCTCAATTAAACTTATTCCCGAATATTTTATTATGTCTGTTGCTATCTTGTTGCTATCTTAAATGGGATTATTTTCTTTACCTCTTTTTCATATGCCTCATTAGTGGATAGAAATTTCACATATTCTGCAACTTCATTGAATTTATGATTAGTTCTGTTTTTTTGGTAGAGTCTTTAGGATTTTCTATAGATAAGATAACACAGCACAGAAAAGCTCTTCGTACAGATTTAATTTTTTTCCCTTTGAAAATTATTTCTTCCTAAGAAGTGGAGCATAGATGTTTTGCGACACTGTGTTACTTCTAGAAGGTCGTCACTCACAGATGTGAGCCTCCCTTTGACACAGCCTCCATCTACAGCACATGTCTAGTCACTATGCATGAAGACAGCCTGCTTCCTGGCCTCAAGGAGTTTGTATTTGAATTCAGAGGAGAAGACAAGGAAAAATAAAACTTGCCATGGGGTTGTTGCTGGATATGCAACCAACACAGGTTCCAGACACACTGGCAGAGATGTAGAAATTTGGGGTAAAAAAAGACAGCTTACAGCATTTCACATCCATCTGGATGCACAGACATTAGGGTGTATCTGTGCCACTTTACCTTGTCAAGAGATCACATGCCGAGCCGCCTAAGCCGTCAGTGATCCTAGTCCTACCTGACAAAGGATGGGTATGAACCCGTGAACTGGGGGATTTTATATAGTCCTTTGTACCATGGGCAAAACAAAGAAGAATGTTTAGTACTGTGCCCACAAACTTGAGGGCCAGAGTGGCCAGCCCTCTCCAAAAGGAGGCTCTTCACTCTTTGGGGCCCTGTATGTGGATTTGAAATCAGCATATTTGCTTAGGACAAGTGATGATGCTGGATGAATACTGAAAGCTGTTTTGATCTTACAAATTTTAGTATCTGTGCACCTTTGAGGAGCAAACATAAATGTGGACTGGTCACATTTAGTGCTTATTTACAAGCTTTATTTCCTTGCTTCCCCCAATTTGCAAACATCGAGAGGACACTGTGGCTAGATTTCAAGGACCATTGGCAGCAGGAAAGCTCAGCAACATGCTACAGAGACCCCCCAGAAATGGCCACCACTGGGAAGTCTTTTGGCTGAAGAAATCAAATGGCAGGCTGCTTTTAACCGACAATGTGAGGTTTTTGGTGAAGAGTACTCCATTCACTCTGGTTTTAAAAATTTAAACTCATTTGAAAACCAAAACTCATTTAATATAAACATTACATGTACCTTTAAAAAACTTACTTTTCTATTAAGTGACTGTCACTAACACCCATTCTGTATTGGTGTTGAGTAACCAAGTAGATCAACCTGGGCCACATATACCTGGATCTTCTTAGTCTGCTTGCACATACTGTTTTTGTAACCTGCACCCTCATTCCTTCTTAGGGTATTGCTATTTTGGAAGAAATAGTTGTGTTGGCATGGCCTCCCCTGGGGTAGACCCTTAATTTCAGACACTAGAAAATGGGGCAATGATAATGATTTTCTTCTCTTTCTGGAGTACTTTCTGAGAAGCCATTGACTGTCTTTGCATGCAAGAGGGTCTGCAAGAACCCCTGTGGTGGGTCTTGCCTCTGCTCTGGAGAGGAGGAACAGACCACTGCAGACAGCTGGCTAGCAGTAGAGCTGGGGTCAGGACCTGATCGCTGATGTGTGCCCTGTGTTATTCTCTGGCATCACTCAGACTACTGCTCAACCTGCTGTCAGCATAAGACTGGTGAACATCTCTGCAGACTCAGCCAGCCACACAGATGTTTCTCCCTGCCCTTGTTTTTGCCCCTGAAGATCAGGAGTGCTGCCTTATCACTATTCACAGATCATGAGCTTTTATCTGGTATCTGCAGCTGATGGGCAGCATTTGACCTACTATCCAATGTGCTGCTTGGAACCAGGTTATATCTCTCTTAAAACTCATTTAATGTTGCTTTAAGAGAACGTTTATGATAGGTGAAGTCTTATCGAGTTAACAGGTGTCAGGCCTAAGAAGTCTGGATCAGATTACTCTGATTTACCTCCCATTCTTACATATTGTAAGCATTGTATGAAACACCTCTTCTGGAAGAAGGGGCAGTGATATGTGGGGGCCCTCATGATAAAGGGATCTCCGACTTCCCTGTGACAGCCTGTCCCCTGTGCATCTGCCTGTCTGGGTAGGCCATGCCTGAGTACAGAGGAGGACTACCTCTCCCCACCCACCACTGGTAGGAAGAAGATTGGCATTCTAAGTGGAGAGAGATGTGGGTATGGGTGGGGACTCTTCACCCTTACCTGCAGGAAGGTGTGAAGTTTGATGTCTGTAGAGTATCTCCCTCTGGTCTGTGTTTACATGGCCTCACCTTCAGCTGCTAGAGTCTGGAGAATGCATCTTCTTTGTGGGATCTTGAATATGAGTATGCAAAACCTGCCACCCAGCCTTTTCTCTGTGCCCAGGCAGAATGGCATCCAGATACCCAGCAGCTTCTGCACTCTGCTTTGTCAGGCCACACCATTTTCTCTCTGTTTTATCATCACAAAGACTCACTTTCTGGGCCCTCTTGTCTTTTTCAGGTCGAACTTCAAACTTGTGGCTGTCAATTCAAAACTCTATGCCATTGGTGGGCAAGCCGTTTCCAACGTTGAGTGTTACAATCCCGAGCAGGATGCATGGAATTTTGTGGCCCCCCTACCAAACCCTCTAGCTGAATTCTCGGCATGCGAGTGTAAGGGGAAGATTTATGTCATTGGCGGCTACACCACCAGAGGTGAGTAAAGGGCTAGAGAAGCGGTATACTTGGCTGGGCAGCCCAGGGAAGGGTGGGAGGAGGGCCATAGAGGCGAGTGAAAACATCACACGCTGTGTGTCCACATTCTGAAAGGAGGAGTCCTGTCTGACAGTTGAGGCCCTTTGATACCTTAGTAAGAGCATGTAATTAAGTGCAAAGGAAATCTGTATTTTCTCTCTGCCCCAGGAAGCTAGCCTTGTGGCCTGCCATCCCAGGACGTGGCCAGGTCACCTCATACTTCTCCAGTATACATACAAGCCCATGAGCCCTATCCATTGCTGTGGGGTGTAGAACCCAAGTGCCCAGTACATGGTCATCTTCAGAGACATCCTTCTTGAGCAGCTAAGATTCTAGAAGCGCAGCGCATCGTGGTTGTTCACTCATCTTGGGAGGAGCAAGAATGCAAATTTAAGAGAATTGTGTCCCCACCAGCCAGGAGAGATGGCTATGATTTTGCTGCTTTTGCTGTTTGGATAGGCATCTGGTAGTTACAGCTTGCAGGTAAGTTTTTCCTGTCAGTTTAGTAATGTCCTTCCTGGTAGACAGCAGCCACACCCGACAGGGACAGAACCCAGCTTGGTGAGGTAGGGAAAGTCTGGTAGGTTCTGGCCTCTCCGTCTCTCTACCAACTCCCTCCAGGTAAAGCAGCTGTTTCCAAGTTATCTCTTGACTGAGAAAATTTTGTTCTTTGCTCTGTTCAACTGATGAGGGCCCAGAATTTATGGAGAAAGCCTAGCTGGACTCTGTGGAAGCAGCAATGACCAATCCTGATACCCAACAGGGAAACAAGCTTCACTTCTGGGCATCCCACATGGCAGGACCACTCTCCAGCTTTAGCTGGGGACATGGGTGGAGAAATGACCCATGCCCCCATGAGGCTGTATGAGGCTCCCTCTGACTTTGTACAGTCCACCTGCCAATACAGTGCAGGTGCCCCAAATCTTTCTCACCACAACCAGGTGATTCATGAATCTCATTTGGGACATTATGTTAGACTAAGAAATTAAGTATAAGGTGTTTAATGAGCACCTGATGTGCTGTTTTTTGAAGATAGCAAATGACCAACACTTCTTAGAGAACCTCTGAACAGTTGATGTGCTGGGAGGGTGGTGGGTGGTGTTTTGGTTTCTTGTCAGTGACTGGACAAATGACCATAGATATGTGATCTGAAACAGATCTCCCAGTTTTGGAGACCAGAAATCCAAAATCCAGGCATTGGCAGGTGACATTCCTTCTGTAGGGGGTAGCGCAGGGGGCTGTGCTGCCTATTCCCACACTGGTGGTCCAAGGTGTCTGGCCAGTATCTATGTGACTCTCATTCGCTTCCAGCCTCACCTTCTCCTTGGTGTGCGTCTGTCTCTTCTGTGGACAGTGCATCAGGCATCTAGCTCTCCTGAGAAACGTTAATTTCATTATATCAGCAGAGACCCCTTTTCCAAGTCAGGTCATATTCAGATATTCTCAGGATGAGTAGATGGGCTTAGCTTTTGAGGGGTTGCTGTCTACAGCTGGTTTCTTTATGCGCTAAGGAGAGGTGCTGACAATGTGAAGTGTGGGGGAAGCCATGGGCTCCTTTGTCCATGCCCTATTTTGTTACCTGCAAAACTATCCCAAATCCCTCCCTAAAGGCTCTCCACTAAGACAGGGTGACTACTAACATTCCCCTCATAAATATTTTGTGGAAATGAGACCTAATTGTCATTTTTAGACCTTCAAATTGGGGGTCAGTTCACAGGGGTGACTTTATAGGCCAGGGTCTCCCAGTAATTCTCAAATGCATATGTGCTGAGAGGTGTGTCTTTCTCTGGGAAATCCAGAGTCTTTTACTTTAGAATCCCAGCAAGGGTTCTGGTTCCCCTCTAGAGTTGCACACAGAATGCCCCTGAGGGCTAACAGGACATGCACATGTCTGGCTTTTCTTCAGGTACATGTCAAGTAACTCCACAAACCCAAGGACACTGTGGGAAGATGTCCTCATTGCTCCATGACCCTGGTGGAGAAAATGTTCTTTAGATTTGACCTGGAAAACCCTTGCTTGGGTGTTTTCTGGTTTCATCAGCCATTGCTAATGTCCTTCTTCTCTTGGGCCACCCACAGTGATTTCTGTCCTGGATTCTCCCAGCCAAACACCTTGATGGGACATTTAGGTGAGGTGGATGGATGGATGTTTGTGTAAGGACTGAAAACTAGTTTGCTAAGATGGGAACCCCCTCCTCCTCCATCTGGGCTCTTCCTAGCACTTCTCATAGTTATCTGTTTTAAAACAAAGAATCATAATTGTTGTGTAAAAGAATCCAGGACTAAAGGTTAGGTGCTTAGCCTGCTGACTTCTCAAGTTAGGTGAGAATTTTAAAATTCTGTAAGTCATAATTCATGATTTTTATGATAGCTGTTTGATTATTTTAGTTCTTTGGCAGGCACTGAAAACATTAAATTCAATAGAACCTAGTAGTAACCGCTAAAGGAAAAAAGGGTGATTTGTTATATACTTCAGAATCAGCTCTAAATGTGAAAGCACAAAGATTATTCCACCAGCTCCAACCACCTCATCATGGTCTGGGCCCTTGTTGGGTCAGCAGAGAAAACATTTACAGAAGACCTGGAAAGACCTTCGGGCCTGGAACTGAGAAGTGAAAAGCCAGGCTAGAATAAGTCCTTTATTCCTGCCTGGGGGAACGCCAGGGTGCTGAGGAGCTCTTCTGGAGAGATGAGTCACGAACTTCCCTGGCTACCTCCTAGAATGAGCTCTATCACAGGACAGTAGAAAGAACTAGCGGTGTGTGAATGTGGGCGGCAAACAGAAGGGCGTTTCGGAAGCGGACCCTGCTCTGCGAGTGCACAGGCTGACGGCATGCTCAGTAGAGCGCTGCTGGCCTGCTGTGCCCTGGGTGCTGGACTTGGTGCAGACACCGTTGGTTCCAGCGCCACTAAGCAGTGCTCTCTGTGGAAGCTCCACCTCAGGAGGCAGTGCGGCCCCATCTTTTCCACACATAGACGAAAACAACCACAGACAACTCCAGAGCAGTTGTTGTCCTGCTGAAGCCAGACTGTTCATTCTTTCCTAGAGGAGAGCAAAGGCAAACACTAAGAGAAAGACTGAGGAAAGTAGGTAACTTTAGATTCACAAGCATTTTTCAAAAAAGAACAGGTGACAGCAGTTTCCCTGAAATTCAGATGATGTCAGAGCAGTCTCTGGTCTCCTGTCTGATTTTATCCCCACACACCAGCGTTACCTGTGGACACCCTGCTGTGTTACCCAGGGTGGTTGTTGAAGCCCAGGAGGGCCTGATGCATTTCTGCTGACTTCGGGTTTCATGCCCTACATCCTTCTCTGTAGGCAGTCCTGACCGTCCTCTGTGCTGTGTTTCTCAGGACCAGAGATCAATGACAGGTTCGCCTGGGCGTTGCTGACCTGATGCCCCTTGCCCCAGTAGTCAGCTCGCTATAACTGTTGGTGATACATGGAGGCCTCTATTCCTTTCACACTGACCTGCTGATTGTCAGGTATAGGAAAGGAACTGGGAACAGGGGAGGTGCTCAGACCACCTTGCTCCTTTCCAATTCTGAGGGCACCTTAGGAGTGGGGTGGGCAGCTCCATGTACCACTCTTGGGCCTGCCACTTGTCCGGTGCTTGGGGGTTGATGTTGTCCAGGTGGGCAGCTGTGGTTCTCACTGGCCTCTCCCTGGCTTGCAGATCGCAACATGAATGTCCTACAATACTGCCCAGCCGCAGACGTCTGGACGCTCTTCGAGACATGTGACGTGCACATCCGCAAGCAGCAGATGGTGTCGGTGGAGGAGACCATCTACCTGGTGGGTGGCTGCCTGCACGAGTTGGGCACGGCCCGCAGGAGCAGCCAGAGTGAGGACATGCTCACCGTGCAGTCGTACAACATAGACACCCGGCGCTGGCTGTACCTCAAGGAGAACACATCCAAGTCGGGCCTGAACCTGACATGCGCGCTGCACAATGATGGCATCTACATCATGAGCAGAGATGTCACCCTATCCACTAGCCTGGAGCACCGTGTTTTCCTCAAATACAACATCTTCAACGACTGCTGGGAGGCCTTCCGGCGCTTCCCGGCCTTTGGACATAACCTGCTGGTGTCCTCCCTCTACCTGCCCACTCACACAGAGGCCTAACTGCCTGCAGGTGGGCTGGATGCCAACAACTCCCAGGGAAAGGGAAGCTGGTCTCCAAAGAGAAGAGAGGGCTGTCAGCCGTCACATGGACCACAGCTGTAAATAAGCTTCCCTGGACTAATGACTTGAACATTGGGGGGGCAAGAGACCAACTTCTTAATTTTTTAGATTCTTGATTTTTCCATGCTGGGAACAAATCTACGATAATGTTTTCATCCAAATATTACCGTGGGCCAATGACTGAATCTGACGGTCTCAGTCAGTAGATTCATGGAGTCTGCCTAGTTGTTTAGTCAGGGGCCAAAGTCAGGAATGTGTGTGAGGGGTCGAGGTGATCTTAAAGTCAGTTTTATTTAGGTCACTTGAAGTATCTTTATGAGATTTTTGTTGTTGCTGTTGATTTAGTTGATAGGCATTTAACCCCATTTTCTCCCCCCCCTTTCCCCTACTCATACACATTTCCACTTGCAGTGCTTTTAAACTAGGGTTCTGTGGTCAGAGATTTTATTTGCACACTACTTTCCAGGAAACGTAGACTGATGAACCCTACAAGGATCACTGCAGGCATCCAGGCCTCTGAAAACTTGCATAAAAACATCCTCAGCTATTTTTTCAGTCCTTTAGCAATTTTGAATGCTGAGTAAATAGATTGATAGAACCTCTTCTTTTACTGATGTGACAGATTGCAGACATTGCATTGCTAGTCATTCTGTTACTTAGAAGAGGATATGTTGTTTAAAGGATGGGTGGAGATATATTGGAGATACATCTATATACATACATATATACATGCATTGCACATATATGTATATGCATGTACTCATGTGTATAAAGTTGAGTCTTAAATGGGAAGAGGAGGGAAGCACCAAATGAGAAAACAAAATGCCTTTGAAGACTTACTTTTATTGACTGTATTTGACTTAGTTCTTTTAAGATTGAAAACACCATTATACTTAAATCAGGCATCTTTCCAATTGAACCTTTACCTTTAACTCATGGTTTGCGTTTGTGGGGTGAGGTGAGGAGAGCTGTGAAGTTCTGTCTGCAGAGGTGGGAGGAAGCCCAAAGAGGACTGGCTATGACAGTGCTTCTGAAATGAGATGCTGGTTCCACTTACAGTGCCCCACTCATACAGTGCTCCACTCATACTGTGTCTGTTCTCTGTAAGTCAGTGAGCAACAAATAGGAGCTTCTGCCTGTCATAGACCAGCATTTATTTAAAAACATTGAAAATCGCTTCTTGAAGTTCCCCAAACTTTGTAAGAGTATCAGTGTTTGTAAATTGTGAGCTGGACTCCATCTTCCATTCTAACATCCTGGTTACAGCATGCCTCACTTTAAGAAAGTCCCACAGTAAAGCAAAGTGACAGTCATGCATTCAGTAGACATGTCAGTTGCCTCCAGCCCAGTCAGTGCTATGGGACTACAGGGAGGCAGTTCTTTAAGAATGCTTCAGTTTCTACAGGATACACTACAGGGTTTCCTTACAACCAGGGCCTCGTTATTTAAAGTGAGGGTTCTGGCTATGATATATTTGCACTGCTTTTCAGGAATAATAGTATTAGGTGAAATGAGGCAAGCCTCTAAGGCAGACATGGACACAGATCTTTGTATCTTGTCTATAAATAATCTTATTTGCACTGTCCTTACAATACTATGAGACTTTCTAAGTCAATCCATTTATTAAAATATTTAGCTGTTTTTATCCCCATCTTCCTGGTAATGGTATTTTAATAGTAGTTTTATATTATTTTATATTCATTATAGACTTTAATTCTTAGTACCCAAATTTCATTACATATATTTAAAATCTAATTTATTTTAGATATTGTTAATTTTTGTGGCCCAGAGCTTAACTCTTTAAAGGTTTACCCTTATAGATTAAAAAAATTCTAGTCGGGTGGATTAGTTCTGGATAAACAATTGGAGCTGAGCTTGTAAAATAACCACATCACACAAAATGCATATTATTCCCACCTATCAATTCTCTCCCTGATTATATTCTTGGGTGTACTTTCCCAGTGTTAGCAGTTAGATTTTTGGACCACATGAAGGCATACTCTGATCCACAAAGCTCTTTTGATGTGTTTGTATATGTGCATGTGTGTGTATATGTGCGAGTCTACGTGCATGTACTGGCCTGTTTTAGCTCTAAAACACAGAGTTCTAACACGGTTTCATTAGTCCACCTGCCAGCTGAGTGTGGGCATGACTGAATGTGCGGTGGAAGAGATTCATGCATTGGGACATTAGCCTTCCTTTGGACATCGACTCTGTTGACAAAATCTAATTTATTTTACATAGGGTGATTTCAGCTCCACTTTAATCTCTTGGTGGTGGTGATGTTCTCTGGAGAGTCTACTTATGATGAAGGCAGCTTTCCACTGAAAGTTTCCCCTGTCCCCCAGGCCTTCACTCTTTGGTAATAGTCATCCCTGTTCTTCCTTTCGCTAAATGGTTTAGCCTTCTTTTCTGAGGTGCTTTGGGGGTGCTGACTTCCATGATGAAGAGAGGAGATACTGGATCTCCAGTAGGAGCTGGCCTGCTGAAGTCAAGTGTTTTGCCAGAATGATTGGAAAGTGAGTGAGTGTTGTGTGGCTTAGTAGAGAGAGGTTGTTAATTCTTCCCATCATTCCTTCTGGTTTTCCTTTCAACACCCTTTGTTCCTGAGGCCTCTCCCTTTAACATTCTTCATAAGTGTTTCTCATGACTGTGTAAGGTAAGGGTTCATTATTCCAACAGTTTTAACAGTGAAGTACTGAGAAGGTTATGGATATTAGTGAGAAACCAGATTAGGCATGGATACCAAAGAGAATGGAACCTGTCATTGTTTTTGAACCAAAATCCCAAGTAATTCCAAATGCCTTAGGTATCACTTCAGGTTGTCCTGAGTGGACTCAGCTGGTTGTCTGCAAAGGGAGTCAGCAAGTAAATAATGTCTGTTCTCTTTCAACGAAGTTACTCACTGAGATGGCAGAGGCTGTGTCCGCAGGTTTCCAGGTGTAGTCAGAACTTACCTGTGTGACCACTGAGATCATTTGAGGGGAAGGTTCTGCCCTTCTGCCCTTCTGCTCAGCCAGAATATTGTGAACAACAGCTTCCTCCAGAACTCCCAAGAGACTGCAGAACACAGAAAAGGAAATGGGTGAGTTGTTGGGTGCTTTTCTCCCAAACCAGGGCTGGGGAACAGAGCACATCTGTGCCCCCATCCTCCAGGGTAGCATCACACATGGATGTCATGCCTTTGCTCTGGACCAGGACTCCATTTCTGAATCCATGTCATCAGTGTCTCCAGACATCCATTACCTGTCCTGAAGTAGACAGACCATCAGACAGAGAATGAATGAATCTGGTGAGTAAATACCATCGCCAGCGACTGAAGGCAGGAAGTTGGTTTAGTTCAGTTCCCTGTTTCCAGAAATATCTGCTGAGTATCCATTCCTGTTAAAGACGATGCTGAGCCAGGGGTGCAGACATAAACAAGCCACTGCATCTTCTTTTGAAGGACTTACGGCCCATCATGTCTAGAGCATCCTTCCTGAAGCTGCCCCCTTTCGACAGATGCCCTGGGTATCTCCAGGCCATGGCCGGTTCTGTCATAGTCTATTCTGTCCACCGCTTCACGATCACCATGATCTGACTTTTCTCTAACCATCACATCCTATGGTTGTTTGTTTTGTATGATAATGTTTTGTATCCTCACTATTCATAGTTTTTTCTCTGTACTTCATTTTCATGAAAAAACCTTATATATCACCTACTTTATTTAAAAGTATTTAGACGAGGCACCAGAGGCTTTGGAGCTAAGGGCTCAGCAGCTTGATGGCGTGAAAGAGGAGCAAAGCCTGGGTGGTAAGTCCTGGGAGAAGCAGGCAGTTTGCGTGTGCATTTAAACCTATGCCTTTAAAGCACTCCCATTACAAAATATTAATAAATGTTCCTTAAGAAACAAGTCCTGATTTAGAAGTTGGTTGATTTTGACTTTGTGAGATAATTACCAAAAGGTGTCTTGCTATTCTTAGGTTTCTTTCACGTGAGAGTATTTGCTTCTCACTTTCTTATGTTAATTTAGGAACATAATATAAACTCACACCGATGGACACATGCTGACTGCACTTGGCACAAATGTTTTTATCCATTCCTATAGGAGACAGTTCATATTCAAGATGGTCTGTGTGGAGAGGCTAAGGGTGCCGACATGCTGGGTGGGCTGGCAGCTGCATTCCTAAGTGGATGTCATAGTTTATTACTCGGGAAGAAGAGGAAAATGTAATTTGCATTGTGTCATTTTTCTAAAATACTGATAGGGGATTTTTAGATGTTTGTACGATATTTCATATCTAGTGGTCATTTTAGAAAAATGGTCATCTGTAGCCTATAGAGTTATATTTTGTTTTGACTGAAACCTTCTTTGTTATAAAGGTTGTATTATGTTATTATGTTTTCAGTTTCAAGTGTGGCTTTAAAATGCCAGCATTATCATATGATTCATTTAAATACAATGAGGCTTATAAAGCACTCAGACAGCATTCATGTTTTGTTTATAACTAGAACTACAGGACAGACTCCTCCAAAAATTGATTCCTCTTTGGTCTTTGTGGTTCATAGGAGCTTGGAGGTGGCTGTGCACACAGAGCTGTGACAGAGCCAAGGGGAACCAGATGAACAATGAGATAGGCCTCTGGGAGGGTTCCTGTCTCAGGGGAGGCCAGACGGACACTCCTGCAAATAGGTTAGCAGCCAACCCTGCTTCCTGCTATAAGGGAGAGTGAATGGGGCGCCACAGGTAATGAGGGTAGTTAGAGCATCCTTGTGAAAAGATGCTCTCAGGATCCTTATGTTCTGAAGAATACATCTCACAGCTTAGCCCTGCTTGGCCACCACCTGTCTTCCTTGTATTTTCAAGTATCTCCCACTATTTCCTTTTTAGTACTCCTTACTCCAGGGAAACAGAAGCACACTGCTCCTTGCTTTCCTATTACTTTAGTAATGGTTCTCACAGGTCTAGCGGCTGGGAGGAGGTGGTGACGGGGCGGGGGCACACTGCACATGGCATTCAGATACTAGGTGATGTCCCTGGATGTCCTTTCCCTTTCACCTTTGAATGCCCAACCTGTGTGAACACACACACACACACACACACACACGCACATTTAAGAGATAATTACCAAAAGGTATTTTACCGTGCTTAGGTTTCCTTCCCATGAGAGGGTATACTTTATACGCCTTATTTTAAGAATGATCTCATTCAAAATACTACTTCTACTACACAAAACATCTAAAAAAAGACCTTTGGTTTCCCAAGGGTCAAAAATCAGACCCAGTCCATTGCCTCCAGAGAGGACATGATAGCTCACAGAGTTCATATCCAGTGTGGTCAGGAGGTGGCCAAACCTCCTAAGTCTGTGGGTGACCACTCAGCTAACTCTGACTAGGAATAAATGAACACTAGAAAACAGTTCCCACAGCCCCAGACACGTGGTGGAGGAGGGTGGCCAACAGAAGACCCACACCCAGCACTGATGGAGCTCTTCCTCTGCCTGGAAT
Source organism: Uropsilus gracilis (assembly GCA_004024945.1). Taxonomy (NCBI): domain Eukaryota; kingdom Metazoa; phylum Chordata; class Mammalia; order Eulipotyphla; family Talpidae; genus Uropsilus; species Uropsilus gracilis. The sequence continues at coordinate 13,717 of PVHY01025335.1, forward strand.
GCTAAGCATTTTTTATTTTACTTTTTAATTCCTCACAGCAACCCCAGGGGTAAATATACTTTACATCCTAGGAAGTAAGGCATTAGAGGTCACCAATTGCCACTGAGGAATAGGGAAAAAGAAACCACACAGTAGTCAGTGGTCCAAAGGGTATACTCTTCCCTGCAGAAGGAGCAGGTGAGGGCACTGTGCCTGATGGAAGAGTGGGTTTCTTTCCAGCCTGTGGGAGCCCCCAGTTCTGCTCCTCAGCACACTGTTTTAAGGCATGGCTGTGTTCTATGTGGTAACCCATTTTGTGGGCATGTGTGGAGGAAGCTTGAGGATTTCTCTAGTGGTCAGGAAGCCCAGGCCCCTCTTTGCAGGCCATAAACATTTCCTCAGCAAAAAATCTTTCTAAACCCAGTTTGATGCTGGTAGAGCTCACATCCAGCAGCTCATAGAGCCAAAGTCAGGACCTGGGGCCCTGACCTAAGGCCCACCTCCAGGATTTCTGTCTTTTGACTGCTTATGTCTACCCATGCCCTTCACCCCCAGCTTACTTACTGGTTCTTGCTCAGCTCTGGGAAAACTCAAGACCCTGGGTCTGCCCTTGCCAGACTAACTGTGGAATGTGGGTTCCATGGAAATAACCACCTGTGTGTGGTAGCAGGAGGGGGTTGGAGAGGAAAGTCTCACCTGATTTCTTTGGCTTTTCCCTGGGCCCATCTACAGTGTTTTCCTGATTGTTTGACCATGTGACTTTGATGGAAGCAAAGACCTTGGCTCTTGTTGACTCAACCTGGTCTACTCACAGGCAGAGGATTGAAAGTACGGCCAGAGTAAGACTGACCGAGTTTGCTTCCTGGTTCTACTGCTTTCTCCCAGGTTATTGCCTCTCCTTGGGCCTCAGTTTCTTAATCTTTAACATCGGGGTAACAGCAGCTCTATGGGATTATTGTGGAAACTGAATGAGGAAATCAGTACACTGACATCTGGTACAGCATGCAAAGAATGTGACCTAATAGCCAAAGCTACTGGCTGTTTCCTTCAACTAGGGGAGTTTATCTGGTACCTCCTGCCTTTCCTCCAGTGTCTTCCTAAAGCCAGTAAGAGGTAGTTAAGAAATTCCAAGGTGCTGTTGGGATTCTACCACTTCTCTCAAAGAGCTGGCTTGCATGGTCTGAATCCGAAAATACAAGCCTCATCATGAGTTGCCTAGCTTCCCACAAGAGGCCAGGCTGGGGGAGCCCTATCTATCCTATCCCACACGACAGTTCAGCTTTTACATATTGGCACCATCCCCTCCCAAGTACCTCTCCTTTTAATTAAGGCTTTGATGGGATGCTCCAATTCAATGTGTAGAATGGATTCATCTTTCAGAAAATGGGTCTACTTACCAGAAAAAAAGGAGTGTTTACTGCTGACTTCCTAAAAGACCGTCTAGACTACTTGCTAATCGAGCTAAGTGTGTTATGCTTATGGCAATAAAGAGAAGAAAACACCTTGATAAGAGTCCTAGTTGAGCCTCTGAAGGGGGAATCTGGGGTGCAGGTCTGAACTAGGTGGTTTTAAAGTAGGCTTGGTGACTGCATGGAATCTATGATATGAGTTCATTCTGGGTGTTGTTCTTTGTGGGCATGGAGTAGTGTGAACCATGAGGCCTGTCTGGGTGGGAAGCTATTTCCCTTGGGAACAAGCAAGCTCTTTGGTCTTTAGCGTTCCAGAAGGTACGTCTATGCAAGCATTTGTTCCTAGATATAGCTTTAACACTATCTATGCTGGCAGATAAAGAAAATGTTTTATTTAACTTTTTCCACCTTAAGTCCAGACACAAAACAAAAATCTTCTTGAATTTTCTAAAAAGAAATTTAGGTTTTTGGTTTCCTTGGAAGAAATAATATAATGTGTTTTTGATGAAGGACTTTTACTAGAAGAACTCACAGTATACTTTTCTCTTTAAAAAGATACAGTTTAATAATTACAAAGATATGAAACTTATGTATAAATAAATTATTAAAAAAATAAAAGATACAGTTTAGCTCAATATTTAAACAAATCAATGCAGGCACTCTGGTAGCTTTGGCAATTGGGAACAGAACAGTCTTCATCTTCACAAATAGGGTATATGAATCGTGACACATCTTATCCTGTCATCAGCTCCAAATGGGACATCACAAATGGGAGCATCCTGGTAGTCAGGCTGCAGTGGCTGCAATCACATACCCACCCTGGGACATGGGGTGGGGGCCTTTGGCAGAAAGACCCACTGAAATTGCACTCCAGGTGGGGAGGTGGCAAAACCAAAGATAAGCAGGACAGTCACCATGAAGTGCTGCTCTGGGGGACACTTATCCTGTTTCAGAGAATCAGCATTATTGTGTACTCCCTGTTTTGTTGAAACCCTTGTGGGAGTAAGGAAGTCAACTTAGGCCTATTTTATGACCAAATGTGGGGGGTGGGAGTCATATTCTTAACCCTGTGTACTGTTATCTTCTCTCAATTGTCTGTAGCCCAAATTCTGACCACCCTCCTTCACTTTGTTTGGATTAGCTTGGAACACACTTCCTTTAACCAAAACTGCCTCATTGAAAACATTCTGACCTTTTCCACCTGGTTGGTGACCACCACAGTGCAAGCTATGACTCCTCCCTCAGTCCCAGCCACATCATGACTTAACCTTAAAAATTGTCTTTTATTATTATGTAGGTATAAAGACAAATATAGCCCAAGATGAATTCACTATTAAATGTTCATGTATTCTGATTTATTTTTGAATTGAGAAATGCATCCTATCTTGAGTGGAAAAGTTATATATAATAAGTTTGCACCATCCTGTGAAAAATGCAGAGGGTACTGAATAAGAAACATTTTCTTCTAGTCCTTGCTGAGAACGAAAGTACCGCTCCACTGGCATTAAAATTTGCAGTGTGATGTGATGTCCCCAACAGCGTCGAACATTTCTTGATTTTCTCCTTTCAGGTAGGACAGCAACACCCTACTTTCAGTCCTTTAGAACAGCAGTCCTCCACCATGCATCCTATGTTAGTCAGTTTGAGCAAGGGTGTAGCCTTTACTGGGCTTCTTCCTTTTCTAAGACAGCAAATGACTTTGTTCAGACCAGTGCTGTTTGTTATACCAGAATTTTGCTTGTTGGGTGCATGGGTCCTATATTTCTCTCCTGAGGAGTGTCCCAGCAGCTTTAGGTGTCAGACATTTCCTGGAATCTGGGAACTTCAGGGCCAATTGTACCTAGTTCTTCCAGACCAACTAACTCCTTCATGGCCTCAAGTCCTGGGGAGTGGGGAGGGGCAGCAAATAGAATTGGGCAGGGGGAGTGGCTGTGCCAAGGGAATGTGTTTCCAGGTTCTGAATAACTCACCTGAGACAATAAAAAACCAGTTCAACTGAAGTTCACATTTGTTAAGAATTCCTACCACCTGCTTGCTGAAGTCACAGTTGGTTTCTGAGGACCTCACAAACCCCCAGAACTGGAGGTCCCTCCTGGTCTCCCATGTGGGCACTGTGGGAGGTTGTAAGTTCCATGACACTTTTTGAGGAACACAACGGTGGAGCCAGATAGAGTAAAACAAAAACCACATGTTCATATCAACAGACGCAGAGAAAACAATCGACAAAGTCCAGCATCCATTCATGATAAAAGCCCTTGAAAAATTGTGGATTAAAGGACTATTAAAGGGTATGTCTGGTCATATCCTACTTTGCAGATTCTTCAGGGACAACTTAGCCTCCAGCTTCACAAATGAAGCTCACCTGCATTTGTTCTCTGGTAAACTCCCTTGCACTGTTCTCTGCAGGGCGCAGAGGAGCCTTTGTACCCAACCACACCAGAGCAGGAGAACCAGCAACCCCTCTTCCACTGCGCCCACCACCTGCCTCCATCTTCAGGGCTGCATTGGGAAGGGCAGCACCCCTTGGTGGTAATGTGTATCCAGATTGTCTGCTCATCTGTGGTAATGCAGGCTGTGACCCAGGAGGTTGAGATGGAGCCAGAAGTTCTGCTCTCCTAACACTTTCTGCTTTCCTAACACATTTCCTTCTTTATTATTATTATTTAATTTATTTATATATAAATTTCACATATTTGTAATCCCAGGGATTCATCCCCCCACCCTCCCCATTGTTATCCCCTTCCCCCCCTGTCCCAAGTTGTGTGCTTCTTTTGGAACAGAATTGAGTGCCCGGAAATAAAACCACATATATATAGTCAACTAATCTTTGACAAAGAAGTGAAAAACTTACATTGGAACAAAGATAGTCTCTTCAATAAACGGTGCTGGGAAAATTGGACTAAGACATGCAAAAAAAAAATGGACCAAGAGAACTCAGTTTGATGGTTAACTTATTTTCACTTTTCCTCATGGCTTTGTTTATTTTTTCCCCTGATATCCCATATATTAGTGAAACCATTTGGATTCTGTCTTTTTCTTTCTGACTTGTTTCTACTAATATGATTTCTTCTAGGTACATGCATGTTATCATAAATTCATCAAATTTGTCATTTTTAATTGATGAGTAATATTCCATTGTGTATATATACCCCATTTTTTTCACCTAGTCATCTGTTTCGGGGCATTTAGGTTGCTTCCATATCTTTGCTATTATAAATAGTGCTGCAGTAAACATCTGAGCACAGGTGTCCCTTTGTACCCACATTGAGGTCTCTTGGGTAGATTCCCAAAAGAGCAATTGCTGGGTCAAATGGTAGTTCCATTTTCAATAATTTGAGGGTCCTCCACACAGCTTTCCATAGTGGCTGGACCAGTTTACATTCCCACTAGCAGTGTAAGAGTGTTCCTTTCTCTCCACATCCATGCCAGCAATTCTTTT
>PVHY01025336.1:0-18544 GCA_004024945.1 Uropsilus gracilis
CAGTGGATGGGGAGGAGGCCGCTGGGAGCCTGTGAGCAGGTAGGTTCGGGTCAGGTAGAGAGAACGTCAGCTGGCCGAGCGGCCTGCGTGAGCTGGCGGGGGAAGGAAAGTCAGCAGGTCCAGCTCCGGGGATGCTCGGGGCCCGGAGGCCAAGCTCGGGGCTTCAGACAGCCAAGGTCAGCCGGTTGCTGTGTGCCGGGCGAGAGGCAGAGCGTAAGCAAGACCAGCACCTGCCCTGCTGCTGGTCCACCTGTCAGGTTCCCGAGCCGGGAGCCGGCTCTTGGGGGCACGTTTTGAAAGCTCAGCATCAGACAACGGTCCCTTTAGTGGAGTCTTTGCGTAAAGAGGCCGACTGCAAAGGCGGGTGAGCTTCCGTTTAAAACCTGAAAAATGCTGGCACCACCGCGCAGGCCTCGCCCAGCCTTTCAAGGTGCCCGGGGGCTGCTGCTCTCCTGGGCTCTATCAGCCTGTGGGTCTGTGCGCCAAGCCAGGTGGGATCTCCTGTGTCCCCGAGAGCACTGCCCCCTCCCCAGCGCTGCTCAGATCAGCTCGACGTTCCACGACAGTCACTGGACTGGACCTTCATGTGCAAAGGGGCTGGGTCTCTATTTTTTTTTTAATTTAAAAAATTATATTAAATTTTTAATTAAATTAAATTAATTATTTTAATTTGATTTAACTTAATCCCCAGGGGTCACCCACCACCTCCCCTCCCTGACCCCTCCCACCCCCCCCGCCAGCTGTGTACTTCAGTTGGGTTGTTATCTTGTCTTGACTTTTCCTCCTGGCCTTCGCCTTGTCTTTCCTACGCCCCCTCTTCCAGCGACACCATTTGGTTTCTGTCTTTTCCTCTCTGACTTGGCACCTAGAAGAAACCATACGGGGCTGGGTTGCAGTCAGGCTCGTGAACTCATCAGCCGAGCGCGGGGGCCACACGGCCCGCTCTCCCTGCTGGACGGACCAGGAGGCTCTGATCAGAGCCCGGGTCTCCCCAGTCCCCCGGTGTGATGGGAGCTGCCAGGACCCACAGGGCTTCTGCCCGCCACACTGGCTGTGCTCAGAACATTACTCCGTGCAGCCGAGGGAGGAAACGAAGGTTGCCTTTGCTTCTCGTCTCCCTCCAAGACCCTCTCTTAGCAGGTCTGCAGACACGTCGTCTCCTGAGACTGAGCGACGAAGGTGTTTATAACGGTGCACTTTACTCCCTTTTCTCACCAGCTTGGCCTTCGGATTCTAAGTCTGGGGCCTCCACATCTCGGGCTAGATGTGCAAGGAAGAAAGAACTCATGCAACAACAGAGGTGTTTTTAGACAGACAGACACACGCGCACACATACACGCACACGCATGCACACACGGATCTATTTTCTGCTACAATTTCCCGGAGAACTGTCTTGAGGGACTCTGTGGCTCTTGGGGACGGTACAGGGTTTCAAGCAGCCTGGACAGTTGGTTCTTGGTAGTCATGGCTGCAACCAGGGACTCAACCCAAGTTGAGAGTTGGTTAAATCTGTGCCTAGAAAAAAATACCCGTGGCCTACTAACCCAGTGAGCTCACTCCTGCGTGGTGCCTGGGTCACCTGCATTGGCCTTGGGAGACCTTCTTGAAAACGGGCGTCCAGGGGTTTGACTCCGGCTATACAGGGTACGGACTTCACAGTGGCGTGTGTGAGCCCCAAGTCTGCATGTTAAGCCCAGCATGGGGTGGAAGGATGACGTGTGCCATTTGGCAACCAGTGTCCTCAAAGAGAGGCAAGACCCCTGAGGCCACTCACTCTGCCTCCCTGACTGCTGCTACTTACTCTCATCATCCATCATGCATTCAACGAAGATTTCCCACCACCTCCTGCACGCCAGATGCAACATGACCAAAAGCACCGAGCTTCTGCTTTCAAGGAGCTGATGGTCTAGTCAGGGGGAAAGGATAAGTAAATGTGAATTCTATGTGAAGCAAGAAAATGAAGGCAAGATGGAGCAAGATGGGGGGGGATGCCCTTCTAGTTCAGGTGGGCTGGAGGGCCTACTGGCCCACTGCAAAGACTTCAAAGCACTGAGGCAAAGAACCCTGTGTTGGGGGGAAGAACATTCCAGATGAAGCAACATCTGCAAAGTCCCTGGAGAGGAAATGCGCTGGGTGTGTGTGAGCCAGAGTAAGGAGGTGGTGTGGCTGGTGAAGAGGGAAAAGTTACAGGAAGGAAAACATGTTGTAAATCCACAGGGACCCTGCTCTGCCTCTGGGCTAGAAGGTAGGAGACCAAAGCCATCTTCACAGGCTACATCCTGGGGGCAGGAATCTGTGGCTGATGCCAACGTCAGACAAAGTGCGTTGAACAACGGGTAACCCGCGTTCGCACTTGTGTAGTTCATCCGTTAGCAAGGAAAAGCGTGAGCCCTGCATCGTCCTCCTCCAGCACCAGCAGGTCTGATGGTTGGATCACGTCGAATTAGCAGCTCCTCCTGCTAAGAATAGTTGTGCTTCTGGCAGTGACTCACTTTTGCTACCTATTTACCTAAACTAAATTTGAACTTGGGTTTGCTGGAACAGCTCTCACAGAGCAAACTCTGCTGAGGCGGCCTGGACCTGGATCCTCACCTTGAATATATCATAGACATGTCAAAAGTCTGACTCTCACTGAGATTTTATTTTCACTTAAAAGCAGTAATGGGGGGCAGATGACTAGGTCTTGGAGGGCATGACAGGACACCAGGTTTTCCTGGGTGAAATGGGAGGTCGTTGGCAGGTTCTGAGCAGAGACATCATGCCGTTCGAATGGCTACTATCTTGTAACGTGTTTGCTTTAGTTCTAGGCTGTGGAATATTCTAGATTCAGATTGGGGAGAGGAGAGTGCAATTTTGAAATGACATTTCTACGCCTGCTCATCTTGGAAGAACATCAGCACAGGCTTGTATCCCGGTAGCCATATCAAACCTGGGGAAAACCTTGATTTTTCATAATTCCAGAACAGACACGGAAGAGTCTTGCATCCTTGAGGTGACATCTCATGGAGAACAGCCACAGTGAACTAAGATGCCAGGCGCATGCTTAGATGGATGACGGAGGTAAGAGGTACTCTGGACCCAGACTCAGTTTTCACCATGATTTAGCAGAAACCAACTAGACTCTACCAACTTGTGTCTCCTATCTTTGTTCTTCCAGCCCATGACTGATGCCCCAAACCCCCTCCTCAGAGAGGCTGATTGCAAAGCCAGTTTTCTGTCAAGTGACTTTGCATTAAACCAGTTCTTTTCTCAAAAGCTGGTGGCAAAGTCTTGACTTCTGCACACCGGGTGGTTGACCCACGTTTGTCAGCAATCTGTGGTGATATTTCCTTTATTCCTTTGCTCTCGTACTAGCCTTCCAGTCTATTGTCCTTTGTTCACAAGGTGACTCCCTGCTCCTGGATGACTCTCTGAGGGCAACACAGAACAGACATCTTTCTTCAGAGTTGGGGCAAAGACTAACAAGCTTTGCAAGGAAAGGGAGGTCTTCATCTACTGAACCATGTCTTTATTTGCTGTCTTTCATGAATGCCCAGTTAGCACAAGTCGCTGTGCTGCTACTTGGCATAAAACATCTTATTTGGCCTCATGTCGGTGAGGTAGGGTTGATGCTGAGCACCTGATGGATATGGCAGTGGAGTCTTAGTCAGGAATGGCAGTGGCTATGGACATCATTGGCACTTGGAGTTAAAGGCACAACTGTGAGAGCGAAGCCCATGCTTTCCCCTCTGTGTTAGAGATGGGAGGACAAAGCTTAGGTGTCCACCTGGGTCCACAACCTCGGCTGCTTGCCCCCTTGGGGGCAGGTTATGACATGTTAGGACTTTGGTACCTGAATCTATAAAATGTGGCTGATACATGGGGGGTGTGAGAATTAGGCAGCTAAGTAACTTGACAGAATAGGGCCCTGCACCTACACTCTCATGACTGATGGTGAAGTGACCAGAGGCTACTTGGACTCTTTCCTGTGTGGGCACGAGAAACACCCATGCATGTGTGAACGACCGGCCCTGGGCCCTTTTGGTTTCTGCTACCTGCTTGGTTCCTGCAGGGTTTTACGTCTGACCTCACCCAAACAATCAGGCAGTCCATCATCTGGGTTACAGATTTGGGAAAGACCAGTTCATAACTATGGAAGACATGGCCTCCCAATCTCCCTCAAAGACAGACTTTGGTCAGCTCTCCTCACAGGAGGGCACCTTGCTGTCTAAATGTGAATCTAACCAGCTGGGCTTATGCACTATGCTATCTAGAGGGTTTGAGGCAGCAGCTATTTCTTGCTGAATAAACAGGATAGAAGGACAGTCTTAGTGTTTTTGTCCTAAGACAGCCTTTCTCTTCGTTCTAAATACTAGGCTTTGCGAGAGCTGTGTCTGGAAGAGAAAACTCTTATTTTTCAAGGCCTGGAATGTTTACTGCCTCTTCAGAACAGAGCGTCGTGTGTTCCTGCCAACGCTCACTGAAAATAACAATTTCTTTGTCTGAATGTTAAGGCAATGGACAGGTTTCCATGCTCCGAAGACTGTTCTTTTCACACACAAATACACACTGAGGGCTCAAGGCATCCACAGAACCATCGCGAGTGAACAGAAATGCAGCAGCGAGCACTGCTCCCGGTCACCATGTATTCCGCCTTTGAGTGTCAAGCTCCTCAAAATCCACCCCTCCATGCTGAACCCCTTTCATCAACCTGCCTCACAGCAGCAGAAACATCTCATGCTGCAAATATCCTCAGGGATCTACATTTGCACTTGCAATAACTCCCAATTCTCTTTGGGATTACGATCAAACGCATTAATCCATGTCGCAGAGGCCTGGACAATCACACTGATCGGAGCCCCATCCTGTCACCATGACTCTGGGTTCTGTGCTCCAGCCATCTGGAGGTGGTGGCCACTGATGTCAAGGTCTTGCAAACGTACCCTCCATCTCCTGGAAAATTCTCTCCCTTTCCTATCAAATTAAGCTCTACTGAGCTCAAGTGATGCATCTTTGGGAGGCCCTCCCAACTGTCTTTTGCATTACCAAGCCCTACTAGACCTTGTCCTTATATCATGTACTTTCCACTGCAGTGTTTGCCACTGTTTCTAGTAATTTGTTCACTTGCTTGTTCTCCGCAAGGAGACAAAGAAATCTATTATTAACCACCAGCAAACTCATTGCCTCCCCAATATAGCATGCCATAGAGATGTTCTGTATGTGCCTGCCTGCAGTTTTTAAAACAAATGAATGATAAATAATGTCTCTTACAAAGGACTTCACCGATGACTGAATTTACTCCTAAAATTCCCAGCTATCAACATCCCCATGGATTAGCTGTAGGATGCAGAAAGCATTTCCATGCACATCGTTGAAGTCGTAAATGTATTGTCTCTGCTGCTGTTCCCTACTAATCATCCTTTTGCGGACACTTGTGATAAAGGTCTTGGCCATCTCAGCCCATCTTTCCTCCCTGCTCAATCTGCCAGTGAAGAAACAATGACTCAGAAAACTAATGGGCCAGATTCTCTAACGATGGTGATGATTTCACTGGTGGTGATTTTTCTATTAGAATTATAAAATTGAGTCACCATGAAGAAATAGCCCAAGTACCCAAGACAAAGAATGAACTCAGAAATACACATCGGAATAGCACTGACCAGAGTATATTATAAGAGAGCACTGGTGGAGGGGATAAGGTCAGAAAAATCAAACCATGAAAAATGGAAGCTTTTCTGAAGGGAATGGGATGGAGGAGCCTGGACTAGAGAGAGACACACGGCCACAGTGAGTCCGGCCCCGTCTGTGAGTGGCGACCCGTCACTTTCAACTCATGTCTTTGAGCCTTACAATCAACACGAAAAGGCAGTGTGATTATTCTCACTTCACGACTGAGAGGACAGGTGCTCAGAGGAGACATCGTTTTAAATCACAGCTGAAACTCTGCTTTCTGGTTCCAAAGTCTGTCCTGCTGGAGACATGCTCGCACCATCCTTCCTCGTGGATGTGGGCACTTGCGATCACTCTCCCCACGTGATCATAGTGCCAGCGAGTCAGGGCCCAGCTAGTAGCCAGACTCCTCTTCATCATTTGCTGTCCTTCCCTTTGTTTGCGGCTGCTGAGCTTCTTAGGGATTTTCTGGGTCACTGCTGAAAACAGGGGAGCACTCCCAGTTCTGATTGAAAGTGGGGAAGTCATCAGAGGTGCATGTCTCATAAAGTGCGACTGCGTCACCTCACACCAACACCATCAGGTTTCATTACGTTCCCATTTGTCTCTGTGCAGAGTGGGATTAGTCCATTTCCCAGGGGCGTCAGGGCCTCTGGGTATGTCTGGACAGCCGGCCTAGGGTTCTTCCCATCACCACATCACCTCAAAGCATGGGGGCCAAGACTTGATTTCTGCAGCCTCTGCTAATACAATCCCATGAATAGCAACAGATGCCTGAGATCAGAGACCTACAAAGAGCTGATGCACCTCAACTGAAACGAAGCAAACGACCCAGTCAAAACCAGGGCAGGGGGCTGAAAAGACAGTTGTCCCGAGAAAGAATACCAATGGGCAACAGGCGCATGAGAACAATGTCACATCGTTTATGATCAGGGAAATGTACAGCCAAAGCACAACGAGCTATGACTTCACCCTGCGAGAACGGTCTGTACGGAAGAGTCAGCAACGACAAGTGTTGGAGCGGATGTGGAGCAAAAGGAGCTTTCTTACACGGCCGGTGGGATGCAAACTGGTCCGCCACCAGGGAAGCTGTGTGGAGAGCCCTCGAAACCCTGAAAATCGACCTACCATGTAATCCAGCAGATTCCACTCCCAGGAATCTGCCCAAAGGACACCAAAACACTGACCTGAAGGGACACCTGAACTGCTGCATTTATCGCAGCTCTGTCTCCAACAGCAAGTGGAAGGTGAATGAGTTGGTCGGGCTTTTGCCCCCTAAACCTCCATGATCAGCACCTGTGCCTCCCCAGGTAGTGGACCCCTGGCCCAGGGGGTGTGCAGGGTGGGTGTGTGCACCTGGGCTGAGGAGGTGGGACTGAAGTGCGGTGCGCCCTGGGGGAAGAGGATGCCAGAGCAAGAATAGAAAAGAACAAGAGAACCAGGGAAAGGACTTGAAGGTGGGAGTGGGAGGGGGGAGGGAGGCTGCGAGGCTGGGAGACAACACCCTCCCCCCAGTCCTTAGTCCTCCTATCCCTGCTGCCTGGCCTGTCTGCTTCTCTACTTGCTATACAATTGGCCCGGGAGCCCTGTGTGCTAGGCCTATTCCTGATTCTGAGAGCATCCAAGCCTGTCATGTCCTCCCAGGAAAGGTGCCAACGTTCTGCTTTAACTGCTAGAACCGAGATGTTGAACCCGGACTAGATGGCTGCACGACACCAAGACAAGCGATCCAAATGCCCCGAAACAATTGACCAGATCACGAAACTGCGGGTCACACAACGGAAAACTGCCTGGGTTATCCAAACAGACAAGCCCAGGCCATTTGAACAACCCAGATGGGGCTGATGGGATGACGCAAAGCCAATTAAGGTAGAAGGGGAAAGCATCAAATGGCTTCACGTCTAGGTGGTACATAGGAGAACCGAACAAAGGGTCAAGACAAAGACAGGACTTACAAGTTGACCCATGGGTTTGGGGTGGCAGGAGGGGGGGGTTTAGAATAGCTTGCCAGGGCTGCATGGCAGAAAGGTGACAGGAGCTGCCTTGGAAGGGAGAACAGTGATGCAAGAAGACATCAGAACTAAAGTAAACACAAGCGGCTGACTCCCGCAGAGCTGATATGCACGGTGTCGTGCACACATGCGTGGCATGAAGGAGCAAGTCCGGGTTTACGTCTCCCCTTAGGATAACGAGATCAAAGCCCAAGAATCACATGATCCCTGGACATTAAGCAGATGCTTTAGCCGGACCCGATTATGACATCGCAAAGCAAACTCATAGCTGCCACGAAGCCCACAGATGCCAGAGTCCCCTGATGCGTAGGCGCCACCGACCTTGAACCGCCCAGGACAGCTGAGATGCTAGACATCGGGGTCTCGTCCGAAAGCAGCCTCCTCCCAGCCGCGGGCTGTACTGTCATTTCAAAGGAACCAGATCGAGCTCTGTGCCCCAGAGCTTCGGCGAAGCACACCCCGCACCCCTGACTTTGCTTATCAGACTCAGCTTCCCGCAGGCATCTCCTGAGCTGCGCCTGGCAAGGTGTGACAGCTAGGCTGAGATGGTGTCCTGGGCCTGCCCCGAGAGTCTGGCCTGCCCCCGCCCTGGGGAGTCAGCACCAGTGGGTCCACGGTGCCCTCGCTGCCCGCCAGACAGCGGCTTCCTAGAAAGGACACAAAGCGTCTCGTGCTTGGTGGTGTCACAGGCGGAGGCGAGGCCTGAAAAGTGGACAGGCACTGCTGGCGGACCAGGCTCTGGCTTCCGGGGTGGGGCAGCCGATGGAAAGCTTCCAGGGTCAGGTGAGCCCCTGCCCCTTCTGTGCCTTCTCGGCGCATCTGCTGAATGGGCAACTCGCAGTGTTTGCCTCGTCATGTTCCCGGGAGATTCCGGAGGCGGGAAGTGCATGGGTGAGAGTGGACGCCGGCCGTGGGGACAAGCAGAAGCTCGGCCAACAAGCAGACCCCGTGCCTGGATGTGGCTGTGGCTGCAGGACATGCTGGACGGGAAGCACGCCGAACACTGGGTCCCACTCACGGGCAGTTACAGGCGTCGTGTTGAGTGTTTCGCCAACATTACGTTCTCATCCTCACAAGTAGCCAAGCGGCCTCAGACCCAGGGCTGCGTGTGGATGCAGGTTCTTCAGGCTCAGCCCACTCCACGCTGGAGGCCGAGGCTTCCCGCTAAGGCGCTTTCATGCCGTGCAGCCCGTCATGAGTGCATATTACACACGTGTCATGGGCTCGATACAGTCTATGTACTGGAGACCCAGGGAGGAAGGAAACAGCCTCCGCTTCACACAGCCTGGGCTCCAGGCGGGAAAAAACAAGCAACAGGACATACATATGTCACATGTTGAGATCAGTTCTATGAGGTCAAAGTACAGCCAGGTAAAAGTAGCTGGTGTGTGTGTGTGTGTGTGCTCGTGTGTGCGCGTGTGCGCATGTGAAAGAGAGAGCGTTAGCATTTCGATAGCGATTCAGAAAGGGCTCTGATAATCACCTGAGTGGTAGATGTGATAAGAGGTGAGTGGATTCCAGGTATTTTTAGGAGGTTAAGTCCAGAGGATTTCCTGCAGTGTTGGAAGAAGGACACGAGTAAAAGAAGGCCATCAAGGATGACGCCAAGGTCTTTGACTTGAGCCATGAGATTAGAGTCCTTGTTCACCAGGCTGGAGAAGAACAATGGAAAACTGATTTGGGGGGAGGAACACGGGGGTCTGGGAATCAGGGGTTTCATTGGCGGGCCCTGTTGCACACAAGAGCAGCAATGCTGGGTGGACAGACATGTGGACGAAGTACACTTTAGCGACACAGAGGTTGCAGTTGCACATGTACATTGAATAGATGGTATTTGGCCTGGGTGCGAGGAGCTGGGAGCAAAGAGATTCTAGAGAGCACTGAGTTCAGACACCAAGGTCGATCATTCCGGAGCACAGGGGGGCAGGGGGACAACGGGGGCATCTTAGCCAGTAGCTGCACCACTGCTTCTGGGAGCTGCAGCCGGGGAGGCTGGCCAAGGGTGCCCAGAGATGGCTGGCAGGGGCACAGGTGGTGGAGGGGAAAGAACAGGTCAGGGGGAAAGCAGTGGTGACCCCACACAGACAGCGCTTTCCAGACATTCTTCTGAAAGCGAGCAGGGCCGGGGACTGCAGCTGGCAGGCTGTACCAGGCACGGAGAGGGGGAGAGAGGGATGCTCAGTGCGGTGGTTTGCAGCGTCTCTGCACTGCAGTCATCATCCCGTCAGAGGAAGGACAAGAATCGTGAGGCCCATGCAGAGTGAGCGGCTTGAGAGGGGGTGTCAGGGGGGATGCACGTCACAGGGGTGTCATGGCCTTAGCTGACAGCAGGAGGGTTCATGACCCCACAGGAAAATGCTGAGGAAAGTGAAGCATGAACAATGCGCGATGATGTAAGATTTTGTCTCATTAGCCCCTTTACAAGTCCTTGACGTCATGTACCATGTTTGAGACCAGGTCTCGCTATGTTGCCGGGAGTAGTCCTGAACCTGCAAACTCAAGCGATCCCCAGCCTAAGCCTCCCAGGTAGCTGGGATTACAGGTGCACACCACTGCACCTGGCTCCTTCTCAGCGACTAGGTCTCACTATGTTGCTCAGGGTAGTCTCTAACCTGCGGACTCAAGTTTCCTCAGCCTCAGCCTCCCAGGTAGCTGGGATTACAGGTGCGTGCCACCACGCCCAGGGAAGTCATGCACTATGATCTCCATGTTATGCCACATGCACCGAGGGAAGACTATTTGTGTCTCTAAGTGCTTGTGAAGATGAGAACACAGCAGCGAGGGGAAACGGGGGGAGACATGTGACGTGAGCCCGAGCAGCTGGTTCTATCTGTGCTGAACAGAGAATCCAGAAACCATGAGGGAAGAAAACTACGTCGAAGGGCACAGCCTGCAGTGACGGGGCTTGTCTCAGCAGGTGCCTCAGAGCCAAGTGCACAGGGTCTCACCTGAGCCCTTCAGCGGCTGCGTGACCTTGGGTAAGTCACCTGACCTGTCCAGGTCTTGGCTCTCTGTGCGTGAAATAGGATAACCGCCGCACAGTCACAGGGGTGGGTGAGGAACACACCTGCTCAAACTACCCCACAGACACCGGGGAGCCGTCCGAGCAAGTCCTGAGCCCGGTGTCTTCCATGTTGTGCTTTCATCCACGGTGGAATCAAAAGTCAGCGATGCGGTGATGCGGTGCTTGCTCCGCCCCAAGCTCGGGCGCCGTTCAGCGAGTGCTCCTGGTTGTCCCTGGAAGCTGTTTTTCCGGAAGGTTCCTCCTCCTGCAGGAGCATTGGGATACGGCTGTTGGGTCACGTTTATTCATGAGCCCGTTCTCTCTGCCATGTAGGAATGTCTCCAGTGGTGACTCGGGGTCCAGCTCTGGGCCCCCAAATGCAGGAACTGGAGAGACAGGGCAGGAGGCCGTGCCCGGTGGCTCCCGGATCCCACGAGTGTGAACTGACCCCAGCCGCGTGAACTGACTCCACAGGACCCGGAGGCTGCACTCACAGCCATCCTCGGAGGGGACGTGCACGGTAATGCTCCGAGCGGTGACAGTGGTCGGGATAGTTAGGATCTGAGTCTTGGCTCTGACACGTCACCCTGCGGCTCTGGGTGAGGGAGGTGTGCGTCAGTTCCCTCATCAATAACGTGGAGGTGGCGGCATTAGGCAAGAGGCTGCTGTGAGGACCTGGGGACCTGCAGACTCGCTCAGCACACAGCAGGGCTTGGCAGGCTTTGCGAGGTGCTGCTGCTTCCCTTCGTCTCTTGTTTCCTTTTGGGGGGCTTTGGGGTGTCTTACTTGAAGGACTTGACTGAGTGTTGAGGAAAGAGGATGGGGCCTGCAACGTGGAAACCCCACAAAGACGACAGCTCAGGAGAGGGAAACGTGCGTGGCAGGGAACACAACTCTAGTCCTGTGGGAGGAGAAAGTATTCCTGCTCATCTGTTCGATGGCCCAGAAAAAGGCCTTAGAGAGTCAGGGGCCAAGACAGGTCCACTGGAAAAGAGCCACTAAGGTTGTGCACACTTGACTGGCCGTCTCCTTCTGGTGGGGCCTCCCTCCCTGCCCCCTGTCTTTCTGAAATAGTTTCCTTTTGGCTGCAGTTGGGATTGTTTCTCTAATCGTGACACCGCTTTGCTGGATGCGTCTTTCCTCCTGTGGGGCAGGGAGTACGTGTCTCCTAATGAGGTCCCCAGAGAAGGGAAGAGGCCACTGTCTTCTCAAAACCCTGTTACGGATCAGCGTTGTTTAGCTGCCCCCCCCCCCGCTCCCTCCTTTGCCCCTGTTCGCATTTCTTCAAATTAAAGTAGAACCTGGTCATAACACCAGTGCTATCCGCCACGGTTAGAACAAGTCGCATCCAGAGAATAGTCACGGCTTGTCTGAACGTTCGCAAAACGCGCCTCTCTAGTGGCCTTGGTTCTCGTACCTTTTTGTCCAATGAGATACAGCGAGAGCCTGTTTCACACTTAGTATTGGTCCAGTGTTGGGATACAACTGCGAGAACGCACCCGCGGCTGGGTCCTGCTCCCACAGCAGGTCCTAGCTGAACAGTTGCATCAGTTCCTCCACCAGGCCAACTAGGAGCCGTGCTCTGACGTCCAAAAACCACTTCTTCAAGAGCTACGGCCAACGAGGGCCACGGATGGATTTCAGCTTGAGCTGGGAGTTGGAGGTGAGGATGAAGAAAGCAGGGGGTGAGGGCGGGGCGGGGGGGAGGAAGCCTTCCAAAGGCTGTGTGTAGGGTGAGCTCTCTGAGAAACCAAAGAAGGCCTCCTGTGGCTGGAGACCAGAATGTGGCGTGTGTTTGGGGTGCGGGGGGAAGAGTCAGGCAGGCAGCGGGATGGGGCCCGGAGGCCGTGTGAGCCACTGGTGTTGTAGACACCACGTGTATGTGGTTGTGGGTGGGGAGGTAATGCCATCAGATCTCGAAAAATGACTTTGACCACAATATGCAAAATCCAATCTTTAGCCGAGGGATGAAGAAGCAGGCTGCAGGGCTGGGGGGGGGAGAAGGAGAGAGGAGCTCATATTTGTGAACTGCATCCAGTTGACTCACCCTGCATCCATATGTCACCACGTAGAACGGGCCCAGTTAGTGCAAGGCTGAAGGCTGCTGCTGCTGACGGTCACCCCGTGGGGGACATCTAAAGGGGTTTCTTTGGGACCACACTGTGGAATAGCATCACCCACGTTTCACCAACACAGAAACTCAGCGAGGGTAAGGAACCATGCAGTGCCACGCATCCAGCAAGCAGCAGAACGAGCACCCAAGGTCCACACGTCCTTGTGCTGAGAACACAAAATCAACAAGGGCTGGAAGGACAGCCCGAGGGTACTCGTCGATGGCAACCGCACCCCTAAGCAGCGCACTTGTTGGAGGCTTCAGCTATTCTAGCTGCTTTGCAGAAGCAAAGGCACCGTTTGGGTAGTTTGCAGTTATTTGATTTTCACAGGCGTCCACGCAAATCATTCGCTCTCACTTTTCCAGGTAAATAAGCTCGGAAATCCTCGGCTATACCTTTCCCAGGAAAACCACAGGTGATGTGATTGTTAGCACAGCACGAGAAACATAAGCTCAGACGGGTCCCGTGCTCTCCTTCCACTCAGACAAACTCTAAATACCTAAGATCATGTTTGGTAAAGCGATGATGGGCTGGCGGGAACCGCTCATACTTAAGACGCTGTAATCAAAGAAAACTTGAGCAGCTCAGAAAGGGCCTGGGCTACAGGGTCCAAAGTGAGGCAGAGCCTACGATGCACCAAGTTTTATGAAGAACTTTGTCCATGTCCCGGGAGGTTGAGGCTTTTCAGCTCCCCTGGGACAGAGCAGCCAGCTGCTCCCACTGGTTTGTGTTTAACTCGAGCTTCCCGGCTAAGTCCGAGCCACATCCCTGCTGCTAACGCTTGCCAGATGCCACCTTCTTGGCTCATGACCTTCGTTGTGAACCCCGAATTTAAAACCGGCTCCCCCCACCGTCACACCCACATTTGGTGAAGATGGATCAATCAGAGATGACTTGTTTGGACATGACCAAGGTGGCGTTTCTGTGCTGGCGCCACCAATTTGTTAACTTAATTCAAAAACAGGTCAAGAACGTTCTGTTCCCTCTACATCAGGTCAAGCTTTTCACTTGATTCATAAACCAAAGAGCAACTAAGTAGCTCAAGAGCTGTGGCTGGGAAAGAGTAAGCTGGGGGGAGAGGCCGGGTGTTCACCAGGAGGAGGGAACTCATCTAGGAAAGCTCCTCCAGGAGCTGGTCTTCAGCATCTGGGACGTCCCCCTGCAGCCTCCACGCAGGCCGCCCACCAGCCTGCCACGGTGCGTGTCAAATGAGCAAGTTTCCCTCCGCGAGGGAGGGAAGGTTTCTTCAGGGCTCATTTGTGACATATCAGTGTCTGTCCCCAAACCCCGTTTTCCCGTCTCCGTGGGGCCGGGGTCTCAAACGTCTCCCTTTTCCCGGGGGCGCCGACCGGGATCCGGTTTAATGCAAACTTCTCTCGCAGACAAGCAGCCAAGCAGGTCTGCCAGAGCAAAGGGAAGAGGCGGCTGGCGCACGGAGGGTGCCCGCCGGAGGGTGCCCGCCAGCGCGCGCCCGAGCGCCTGCAGCGCCTGGCTGAAGGGGAACCTCCCGGGACCTTGCAAGGCGCACACGTGCACACGGGAAGTGCACACGCGTGTGCTTCTCGTGCCTGCTCGGGACGTAGCGAAGGAGCTTCCCCGAAAGGGCCAGGAAAGGGGGACCGTTCGTCCATGGTTCAGGCCACCCTGGCCTGGAGACCTCCAACTTCGAACACCCCGCGTTTCCAGCATGTGCAGGACTCAGCGGTGCTGTTCTGCAAGGCCACCCGGCCGGCAGCTGCCCACCTGGCCTGCACACCCCGCCGGGGGGAAGTGAGCTGGCCCTGTGTGGCTAACTGCTCCCCTGGGCGGGCACCACGTTACCAAACAGACGGCGACAACACAGAGCTTGGGTCAACGCGTGCGGCAGCTTTCACCCAGACATCCCCCCGCACGTTCACCCAGACGTGTCCCCGTCCCACCCCCCGCACGATAGTTGCAAGGACCTGTTTGCTCGGCAAGTGAAACAACCGAAAGAGGCAAAAGCCTCCTGAGCGCTTTTCCCCACTCAGCTGTCTCAGCTTTGAGATCCCCCTGGCTACGGCAGCCTGCTCCCGGCCAGACACGTCCCTCTCCTGGCAGAAGGCAGACTGGTCTCAGAAGCGGCTCTAAGTCTGTTGGCTGCAAGCGTCTGCCGGGAACCACAGTCAGCCAGCAGCTCCAGAAAACAGGTTCGGCAGGCCCGTGGAAAGTCATCCCCCAGCCCACTCGTCCCACCCACCCCGACAGGCTCCCGCTCCGCTCTGTACCTTCCGTGTGGCAGCTGGAGGAGAGGATGGTGTTCGGAGGTCTGAAGATGTAAGGCAGGTAGCGAGAAAAGCATTTCATCTTCCAAAACAAAAAAAAGAAAAGAAAGAAAAAAGAAAAACCTAAATCGAAAGCCGGCCTCCCGGGTCCATCGGGCTTCTCCTGGCTCCGAAGCTGGCTACATCACCACCACATGCCTGCAGTTTCCCTCCCGGATCCGCAACGCTGGGGCGCCCGAGGAGTAGCCGGAGATGCGTCCCATCTTGCCATCGGCGCCAGGCAGCGCTGCCTCACATCTCCGCAGGCAGCTCCGACTCAGAAGCCCCAAGCCAGCCGGGAGGGAGCCTCTTCATTGGCTGCGGCTGCTCCGAGCAGGATTTGCTGAGTAAGTCAGTCCTGCCTGTAAACACCGCCGGGATGCCCTGCCTGAAACCTGCGCTCTGCCTGTGCGGTCACTTTCTCCCTCGGCCGTGGAAATCCCGCAGGCGATGGGGCCGCCAGGCAAGGGACCAGCTCGTGTTTAGCTGCACGAGCCGCTGGAACAAAGGCAGCACAGTGCCGGCCCCGGAGAGCGGTGGTGGCTGTTCGAAGGAGCCACCACGAGGCTCTGGGTCTCGGCATATGAAAGCGCGGTGCCATGAGGCCCTCTGGCCTGGCCCCGTCCCGACTTAGTTCTGTTTTTCTCTAATACGAGAGCCCGGACAACAGGACCGTTGATCACTGAGGTGAAGCCGCGAGCTGGGTTGAGGGGCCGGTGACAGGGCAACACACACAGATTCTGCGCCCGGCCAGCTGCTCGTCTGCCTGCCGGCGCTCACACCCGGGCGGTGATGGGTCCGGAGTGATTTGCTGTGCAAACGTAAGGCCCAGGAGCCCGATGGGAGAGCGAGCGCCAGGGAACGGGTCTTTCGGCAACTCACGTGCCCTGATGGCGACTGGCAGTCATGGGAGATAAGTTGCTGCCAGGATGACACTGAGATTTCAAATGGGATGGGGGAGGGGGAAGAGGGGGGTAGGAGGTGCCCCTTAAGGAGCACAAGCCGTCACCCAAGACGCGTAGTCTGGAGTGGGGCCTGGCTCTGGTTTTGGCTCCTGGCATAATAACTTGGGAAGACTTTGGCCTGGAAGGCCAGCCCCAGCTATCAGGAGGGGGAGGTTAAGTTCTGCCGAAGACACGGCTGCACAGGGCCCAGGGGACAAGACAGAGACGAACATCCTCCGTGTGGCCTCACGGGCACCGGGAACGGTGGCAACGGTCTGCCAAAGAGGCCAGGTATTCCCCGGAGGGGAGGAACTTTCCGAGTAAGAGTCACCGCACACGTGTGCTCGGAACCAGACAGGATAAATCTTGAGTCTTTGCGGATTTTTGTTTGTTTTTACGAAAACCCTTGGCGTTGGTCTACCTGGGGGTGAGGGCGTCGGGCCGCGGCGCAGAGGGGCCTAAAGCCCAGACGTGGGGGAGCCGCCGCCAACACAAACGCCCTCTTTGACCTTGGGGTCCCTGGGACATGATGGCCAACTACTGACCAGACGGGGCAGTTAGCCCCTTGGTTATCGGATCACCCCTCACTGCCTTCGGCCGGAGACCGGGCTGGGCCCCAGGGGAAGGGAGGCGCTGTTCCGGCGGTGCCCGCGTGGTTCTGTGTGGCGTGTGGGCCACCTCACCCAGGGAGTCTTCCCGGAGGCGGGGAGGATGCAGAGCCATCGACTCCGCGGGCGCCATCACCAGGGCCTCGGCCGGATCCACCCGGCTCTGAGCGGGACCGGCGGCCCGGAGGGAAGGGGCTTCTCACAAGGAGCGGGCGTCTCTCGGACACAGGCAGAGGCGCTGCAGGGAGGACTCGCCGGCAGAAAGAGGCGGCTGCAAGGAAACCAGGGGCCCTACCCGGAGAGAGGTGCAGCGGCCCATTCGGGCGCACCTGAGTGTGCCCGGCAGCCAGCAGATCCCTGCGTTCCCCCGGGGACAGAGCTCCCTGCTCCAGAGGCGCAAACACCCTCCTCCCCCGTCAGAACCTGCGTGGCCGAGCGCCTTCAGCGAGCAGCCAGCTGGCCCACGCCGGC
This sequence comes from Uropsilus gracilis, assembly GCA_004024945.1. Classification (NCBI taxonomy): domain Eukaryota; kingdom Metazoa; phylum Chordata; class Mammalia; order Eulipotyphla; family Talpidae; genus Uropsilus; species Uropsilus gracilis. The sequence continues at coordinate 17,085 of PVHY01025336.1, forward strand.
CACCAGCGGAGTCAGCAGCGTGCGGGGACAGCCGACGCCCGTGGGCCCAGGTGACCCGGTCCCGACCGGCCCGGCTGGGAGGGGAGGCGAGGCTGCTCCTCACAGTCAGCAGCCCGGCCGCGGCCAGGCTCTGTCGTGACCCTGCCCTCGGGCACCTCGGGCACCGCGGACCCTCACGCTCTCCCGTCCCCCTGCTGCGTTCTTGCTGGACTCAGGCTCCCGCTCTCCTCCCACAGGTGTGTCTGTCCGGTTCATGGGTGGACCGCAACGGGCCAGTCTAGGTGTGTGTGTGGGTGTGTGTGTGGTTGTGGATGTGTGGGTAGAGGTGTGTGTGTGTGAGGTGTGAGTGTGTGGGTGTGTGTGTATGTGGGTATGTGTGTAGAGTGTGTCTGTGGGTGTGCGTGTCTGTGTGGGTGTGTCTGTGGAGTACGTATGTGTGGGTGTGGGTGTGTGTCTGTATGTGTACATGTGTCTCTGTGTGTGTGCGGCTGTGTGTGTGTGTGTGTGGGTGGGTATGTGTGTAGAGTGTGTCTGTGGGTGTGCGTGTCTGTGTGGGTGTGTCTGTGGAGGGTGTATGTGTGGGTATGGAGGTGTGTCTATATGTGTGCATGTGTCTGTGTGTGTGGGTGTGTGATGTGTGAGTAGATGTGTATGTGTGGAGGTGTGTGTGTGGGGTGTGAGTGTGTGGGTGTGGGTGTGGGTGTATGTGGGTGTGTGCATCTGTGTGTATGTGTATGTGTGTGTGTGTAGAGTGTGTGTGTGGGTGTATGTGGTTGTGCATGTGTGGATAAGTGTGGGGTGTGTGTGTTTATGTGGGTGGGTGTGTCCGTATGTGGAGTGTGTATGTGTGGGCGTGTGTGGGCATAGGTGTGTGTGGGCGTGGTTGTGCATCTGTGTGTGTGCATGTGGTTGTGTGTATGTGGTTGTGTGTGTGTGGGCATGTGTGGTTGTAGATGTGTCTGTATGTGTGGATGTGTCTGTGGTTGTGTGTATGTGGTATGTGTTGGTGTGGTGGTGGGTGTGGGTGTGGATGGGTGTGTGTGTCTATATATGGGTGGGTGTATATGCATGTTGGTGTGTGTGGGGTGGGTGTGTGGGGCTATATGTGTGGGATGTGTGTGTCTGTGTGGGTAAGTATGTCTGTATGTGAAGTGTGTATGTGTGGGCATGTATGGTGTGTGGGCGTGAGTGTGTGTCTGTATGTGTACATGTGTCTGTGTGTGGTTGTGAGTGTGGTCTTTGTGGGTGTGGTTGTGTGTGTGGGTATGTGTGTGTCTATATATGGGTGGGTATATATGTGTGTGGGTGCCTGTGGGTGAGTGGGTGTGTGTGTGGGGGGTGTGGTTGTGTGTATGTATGGGTGAGTGGGTGTGGGTTAGTGTGTGTGTGGGTGTTTGTGTGTGTGTGTGTGGGGGGTGTGTAGGGGTGTGGTTGTATGTGTGTGGGTGTGTGGGGGTGAG
>PVHY01025337.1:0-18553 GCA_004024945.1 Uropsilus gracilis
ATATCTTCTTAGAGCCTGGGCTTCCTGGGGTGCCCGGTCCAGCACCTTCAACACCTCAGTAGGCCCAGGAGCACCCACCCCTCCCCCTCAGGAGGCTGTGAAGCTTAAGAAGTCACATCCACACACTACAGTTACTCCAGGGTAAAGATTTAAACTTTGCGTGTTATTTAATGACTGACATTCTCTCCCTATTTCCTAGGGACGGACGAGAAGGAAACATCTAACCGTGCACTTTTTCCTGGAGGTGCAGCTTGTATCTGCCTAATGACAGAACCAGGTCTCTGGAGACAGCCAGACTGGGTCTAACCCTTTGTGCTGTGTGCCATTTGCTGGGCTTCTCAGTCTCTCTGAGCCTACTTTGCACTTCCATAGAACTAGAGCAGAGCCTTATCTCAGGGCCTGTGGGAAGGAAAAGCATCAAAGATTTCACACGCAAGCATCAAAAGCAGACACCTATGCCCCTCATCCTGCCCAGAGTCAGAGATCCTTTGCCAAATGGTCCATCTAAAAGTCTCTGCCAGATACAACTTCCCTCTAAGGAAGGGTTCCTGACCAGGAAGTTGCTTTGGCCCATCAGGGAGGGAGATGCCAACAAGAGCTGTCAGCCTACAAGTCTCCTGGCAAAGCTTCCAAGTTTCAGGGTTCCTGAGCACCAGTTACGGGAAGTCTGATTCATCTCTGCTTTGAGTAACTGTGCCCAGTGACACCCGAGTAATTGTCTGAGTAAAGTGTGTGTAGGGGGTGACAGGCAGGACTGGCCCAGGAAGTGAGCTCCCCCACGTCCTGGCCCTGGACCAACACCAACTTCCCATAAAGGCTTTTAGGCAAAGGCTGGAACCATAGCACACAAGGACCATTCCAGGGGTGCAGCTGACCTGGTCTGGGGGAGATTTGTGACCTATGATTTTGTGACTGATGCTGAGAGTCTGCAAAACACAGTTGGGTAGCTCTCCAGAGAATAAAGCTACTACTACAAAAAGAAAAGCTCCCTTTTGAGGCTGAACTCTAAAGCCCTTGACCTGCAACAACTTTGGCAGTTAGATATGCCCAGATCCCAGCCTTTTTTGGAGTGAGCTTGGTACCCAGTAAGGCTCAGCAAGTTCAAAACTGGAGGTCATGATCTGGGGAGGTTTCAGAACCAAAATAAAGGGTTTTATCCTTACCCAGACCTGATCGCTTGGGCCAGATTACTTGCTCTTGAGAAGTGGTTCGCAGATGTCAGTGGGTGTCAGAATCCCCTGGAAGATTTATTAACATCTTTTGTACCTCTGCCCCACAACCAAAGTGCCTGACTCAGAGACCTTCACCAGGGCCTGGAAATTTGTGCTCAAACAAATTCCAGTAGTTGCTGATGTTGTCAATACTGGGAACCACTGATCTAAAGCCACAGCTGGTGAGGGCCTAGGAAGTAGAAGCAAGAAGGCACTGCCCTTGGAGCCTTGTCACCCACTGGGCCTGGAACCCAGACTAGGCTGGCAGGCTAGGAAGCAGATGGCTCAAGATGAAGGCCACCCTCCGGCACATCCCAACATGGAGGAAGGCACCCTGCACTTGCCTCAACCTTGTTCACTGCACACTCAGGCCTGCAATCCCCGGAGCTACAAGAAACCTCTTCCTCCCCATATGCGAGTTCCTCACCTCAAGGCAAAGGTCCATCACCCACAACTCTCCTCAATGCTTCACCCCCTAAACAAGCAGAGCCTCTGTTACTGGATGTTCTTTTCCAGACACATTCCAAATGGCCTCAGCACCTCAGAGCAGTTGACACATCAGGGGAAATTTCTGACCTATGATAGTGATGCTGAGAGCTGATGCCCAAACACCTTTGGGCAACCTCTGCCTGCTCAGTCAGTCAACACACAGTAACCACTGGCTCAGGCAAGCACCACCCAGCAGCACCCACCCTGCAGGGAGAGGAGGGGAGGGGACTCCTGCCCAACACGCAGAAGATTTCCCTCATACATTTCCAGACCTCACTCGGAGCCAGGCACTGCTCTGAAGAAAGGTATGCAGCCAAAGCCGAGCTATCAAGGGCTTTGCTACAGAGCAGGAAGGCTCATAGGTGTGAGCTGTGACCCCAGGAAGAGGCAGTGGACCTCCAGGCTAGTGCATTACTCTGGCTGATGAATGAGAAATTCTCTCTGCTCAGTGCCCATCACCCACCCCAGCAGAATATCACCCACCTGCAAGGGGCCTCATCAGACCTCAAAGGCAAGCATAAAAAGACAAGGGCAGAGCTACATTCACAAATCAGCAGGACTGAACCAGTGCGGAACCATGGTCAGGAGCCCAGAGAACTTGGGGCTCACCTGTCCCACAGAGCCCTCCCAGGCCTCTGCAGGGCAGGCAGGGGTCCAGGCCTCGAGGGCAATGATGCACTGGACTGGTTTCAGAGACCCCGGTCTATCGAACACGTCCACCTTCTGAGGCCCTTCACCATGAATGCCTGGTCTGAGCTCTAAGTGTGCTGGGACTCACCCAGCACTCTGGGCCAACTCCTCCAGTTGGGAACTTGTGCTGGAGTCACTCCGACATGCCCTCGTGCTCTCAACCATGTGAAGGTATCTCCAGTTTCCATTGTGAACCTAGTGGGCCTTCAGCTCCCCTTGTCACCCTCCTCCTAAGGCACAGACGGCTCATAGCCGCAGACTGTCAAGCCACCAGGGAAAAGACTACTGCAGTGTGGACAAGGCAGCATGGTTCACAGTTGGCTGTGGCCACTGAGGCATGGAGACAAACGCAAACTGCAAAGATCAAAGGCACCAACATGTTGGCAAAGGAAAGCAGTTAGCACTTAATCTGCTTGGTTGAATAAAATGATTTAGGGGCAACATATCCCTGCTTGATGAGGGAATAATCTTTACAAAAGAATTCCAGAAATGTCACTTGGAAGAGAGAATTACAAAGTTATTTTATTGCCTGCAAATTAAAACCACAATGGCCCACATCAAAAAAATAGGCAACAACAAACGCTGGCATGGATGCGCAGAAAAAAGAATACTCTTAAACACTGCTGGTGGGGAGGAAGCTGGTCCAGCCACTATGAAAAGCAGTGTGCAGGACCCTCAAAATACTGAAAGTGGAACTACTATTTGACCCAGCAATGCTCCTTCTGGGAATCTATCCAAAGGATACCAAAGCTCTAATACAAAAGGACACTTGTACTCGGATGCTTATTGCAGCACTATTTACAATAGCCAGGATTTGGAAACAACCCAAATGCCCCCAAACAGATGATTAGATGAAAAAGTTGTAGTATATGTACACAATGGAATATTATTCATCAACCAAAAATGAAAAATCTGAAGCATTTGTGATAACATGGGTGGACCTAAAGGGAATCATAAGTCAGAAAGAAAAAAGAAATAAGAAATAAGTCAGAAAGAAAAAGAAAGAAATCAGATGGTCTCACTTATAGATGGGATATATATATATATATAATAAACAAAAGATTAAGAGAAAAAGTCAAAATAAGCTAATAACCAGACTAAAACATACAGCTAGGGAGGGGAAGAAAGGTAGGAGAAATCAGGGAAAGGATGAGCACAAAAGATCAAGATGACAACCTGGGGAATATAATGAAGTAAACATAATGCTGTAATGATATATATTAAATAAATAAATAGACGCAAAGTTATTGTATTGCAACCCTTGATACCATCCTTGACACAGGCACTGGTTGAAGCTGTCAAAAGAACGGACAAATGGATGCTGGGGACTGAAGATTCAAATTTCCCACACCTCCAGAACAGACACGCAGACTCTTGGCTCCAAGCAAGTCAAGAACAAGGCAAAGCCACGAAGTTTTCTTGCCCAAATAACATAAGTCCGTGTAAATGAAGTGTTTGAGTTCAATTTAGCTTACAAGAAATACTAGGAGTGGAGGAACTGATGAAATGACACCGTGAGGAACAGATAAATCTTAAAAGGAGGACCCCAGACAGTTTACCAAGTTTCTGCAATGAGCCAAAGGCACTTTAATAAAGAGAGGCTGGGGAGGAGCACTGCTTGTGCTTGAAAGACTGCTGAAAAGTAACAACCAGAAGCGTGTGTAGAGTTTATCTGGTTCCTGGTTTTACAAACCAAATGCAAAAAGTCATTTCTAAAATGATGAAGGAAAACTAAGTATGTGCTGAGTTGTTAGATGATAACAAGGATCTCTGTTAAATTTAAGTGTGATGACCAGTGAGTTTCTCTGAAAATGGTGTGTCTGTTTTAGAGGCCCATACCCCGAGCAGAGAGAGGCAAATTACTGAGGTTAGGGGCTGGATCTAAAGACATCAGCCCAAAGGGAAAAGAACAAGAGAAGTGGACAAGAAAGGCAAGAGGGAGAAGGGAAGGAGGGAGGGAGAAAGAAAAACAAGGAAGAGAGCAGGCTGATAAAAGCTTAAGCACTGATTCTGGGTAATGAGAAAATGGGGCCATGAAGCTGTCTTTATCATTTTTATGCCTGCAATAAAATGTCTGAATGCCGCCAGGGGTCCTCTTCAGTAAATTTCCATGGGGACACACACACAGGCCTTGCTGCTGTCATCCCTGCTGGCCTGGGGAGGGAATGCTGAGACCCCTGGGGCAGAGGCTGACCTCCTCCTACTGTCTGGCCCAGACAGACCAGGCAGCACTTTGGGCCAAGGCAGAGCTGCAGCCTGGGGAGGACAGGTCAGGCATGTGGGGGAGAGGGCAGCAGGCCGGGGCCAGTATAGGAGGGCCTCTGACCACAGAGCCTTGGAGGCCTGGGTGTCCATTGACTGTCCACAGGGATTGCTTAAATCTCAGGCAAAAGCCTGACACCACAGGTGAGCTCTAAGCCCCTGGGGAGTGTTCAGGGTTGGGTGGGGGGAGGGAAGGTACAGGCACATTCTCAGAGAGGCCTGTCTACCCCTGAGACAACCGGGAATGGGATTCTGGAAACCCTGCTGATCAACCTGTCAGTGACAGGTGAGGAACGTGAGGCTCAGTTCAGTTTAATTCAACTTAGCGTCAGTGAGAATGAGGTCATAGAACCTGATATGGGGGATTCATAGGAAGGGTGGACCACTACTGCCAGTGCCTGGCAAGCCTGCCTGTCAGGAGGCCTAAGTGAAAGGACAGGGCCAGGGAAGATACCTCTGGTGAGGCAGGGGGTGGGAGGTCAGGACTTAGTCACAGCCTGCCCTGCTGCTGCTCTGCTCAGGCCCAACCTGGGGCCCACGGCCCTCAGCTCCATAAGGAGACAGTCGATGGAGTAAGGAGGCAGGGAGAAGCCTGTGAAGGCACCAGCACAGTCTGTTTCTTGGGGTTGAGTCTGTGGCCTCATCAGGTGCAAGGGGCCGACTATAGACAGAGGCCTGGAATGAGCCCAGGCTGGAAGAAATGGGGAGATGAGGTGAAAATAGATGGGCTGGGCAAATAGGCCACTGCCTGCTTCACATGTGCCTTTACCTCACTGGACCACAGGTGAAGCAGGAAGGGCTCAGGGCTCAGGGTCTTGACCTCATTAGATGCTGTGCTTGAGAGGCAGGGGACTAGACCTGAGCATCAGGCACAGGGTACTCTTTGCCCTGTGACAATGACTATAAAAGGAGCCATCCTTCTTGTAACTCCCAGTGGGCCAGCTCCTGCCTGAGAGAGCACCCTGTGTCCTCCACTGTCCAGAACCCTGGATTCTGGGGCAGCATATCCTGCACTGGAAACTTCCGTGGAAAATGCTGCTGAGGGTACCAATCTGAGAAAATGGGAGCGACCTTCCTCCACCTCACAGAGATGCATTCGAAGGCTGGCCATCTTGCATGTCCACTCACAGTCAGGTTGTGTTTGTAACAGCCCCTCGGCCACATGACAGGCACCCACTCGCCCAGACTGGGGGCTGCCAGGAAGTCCGTCTCCCCAAAGTAAAGCCACTCCAGGGACCCAGCAGCAGAGGCATTGTCAAGACAGGTTTCAGTGCAGCTCATCAACCTTGTTCCAGCCCAGTAGGGACTAAAAAATGGTTAGCTTTCGGTCTTGTGTCAAAAGAGATGCAACTAGAGAACAGAAACAGTGATCGCTAACATTTATAAACTCATCCTGCTGCACTGCAAGATGTCCAGACTCTACAACTCAGGGACTCTAGGACGCTAGCCTCCTGGCCCCACAGAAGCAAGTTGCTGGGGTAGGGGAGGACTCTGAGCCCACCATGAACTACTCTTGGGAGGAAAGAGCAGCACTGGGAGAACAGAGGAAGAAAAGTTCAATATGTGCGATGGGGAAGGCAAGGAAAGCAGAAGAATGGGAAGAAGGTGACAAGAGAAGAGCTGGATTGAGCTGAGCAGCGCCAAGGCCAGGAGCCATACAGGGGGATGGCAGTGAATTGGGCAGACAAGCCAGTGAAGCAGCTTGCCAGGTCTTGCCACAGCCCAGGCCCACAGTCCATGTCTACACTAACTACACCACTAGCCTTCAGTTCACCCACTTGACAGCCTCTCCATTCCTGACCAGCTCTCCAGGTCAGCTTCAGATCCCACCCCCCCTCAGCTGGACTGCAAGGAGCTGGTAAGAGCTCACAGACCATCCTGCAGCAGCCCGTGAGACGTGGCCTGGCTCCTCACCTCTCACCGTCCTCACTGGCCTGTGGCTGGGAACCTGTCTTGAGTCTGTGGACTCTAGATGGCCCCTGGCCTGTTCACCTGCCATCATGTCCAGGACTCTCAACCATGACTGCCAACCAATCTTTTTCTAGACAAGTGGACAGAAGCCTTCTATGCCCACCACAGCACTCAGTCCTGGGGCCCAGCTGTAAGAAAAGCAGAGCAGACTGCATGCGCAAGGGTGTACCCCAGGAAGACAAGGCGTCATGATCAGGTGGCCATCGCTGTGTGAGCCAGTCATGAGCACAACTGGTCTGACTTTGCGGAGAGAATTCCATGCCTCCCTGGGGTGCCCCTGCAGTCCACAGGAGGGCTGGCTGCCAACTCCCTGCCTTTTCACCCTTCCAAGGCACCGGCTTCCTGGCCTCTTTCCCATAACCAGGGCTAAGGATATGGTCCCACCACTTGGATGTGCATGGGTTTCTAGAAGAACTCTGCAGACTAGGTCCTCTGGTAACACATTGGCTGTGTCACTATACCTGTGTCCCACAGGTATCCCTCATTATTTTTGTTATTTAATGTCAATATCATGTAATTTCCATGATGATTTCTTCTTTGCTCTATTAGAGATTTAAACATGTCTTATACTCTCCTAATATTAGATGTTTAAGAGTCATCTTTGGCTATTAATTTCTATCACAACTGCACGGTAGGCAGAAAACATGGTCTGAATCAGTGGGGAAATTTTTTGCTATTCCTTGAAGTGCTTTTGCAGTCAGCTTGTAGACAATCTTCACAATCTTTTGCTCCACCACTGGGGGTGTGGTCAAGGCAGTGATGCAAATGATATGAGTGGCTCCCCACTCTTGGTGGGAGCAGTGGCTAGTCAGATCCCAGATCCCTCATCATCACCCTCCCTCCTCAGTCTTTGAGGCCCCCGACTTTGTGGCCTCAGTAGTGAGAGGCCCTAGGGTCCAGGAGCCTGAAGGGAAGAGATGCACTGTCAGATACACCCGACCGGGGTACAGGGGGTGATGCTGAACCCAGTCCCAGGGTCAGAGAAGGGAGGGTCATGGGGCAAGGAGTCTCCTTCCCATGAGGGGTTCAAGAAGGAAGGCACGTGGTTGGGCGTGTGTGCAGGACAAGGGGTCTTCAGAGGGCAGCTTCAAAGCACTCTTGCCCAGCAAGACCCACCTGCTGCTAACCAATAATAATGAAGGGGATAACTGGCACAACCTGCTGCCTGCTCGGAGGGAGAAAACTCACCAAAGTTGCAAGGCTCCCTAGGAACTCCATGAGCAACTCCAGACATGGGCCTCCAGCAACATTCCATCCTACCCCAGACATTACTCCCCCAGCTGGTCCACCTGCCTAGTCTCCTGCCCAGCCTCCCTCCCCCCAGCTCTGAAGGCAGAGCACCAGTCCTTCCTGTCAGCACAGCCAGGGCAGCCAGCTCTCACCCAGGGCTGACCCAGGACTGCCTGGGAGCCTCATTCATTAAGACCAGAGCTTCACGACGAAGTGGAACCCAGAGAGGGCTTGTTTGGAGTTCACAGCCAGAAGCAGCTGAGCATAAACTAGGAAAGTCCCAGGCAGGAGAAGTCTGGGCCTCTGAGTCTGGGTTTCACTAAAGGTAAAACAGTCCCTTACCTGGAGGAGAGCCTAGCGCCAGGGCCAGGCACATCCCCACACTCTAAATCGGAGGCCTCCCTGGGTGTACCCTGCCTAACCCTAGTACCTGGGGCTGGTGCTGTGCCCCACCATCACGACTGGCCTAGGTGGAGACCACCAGGTGCTGCCCCAGTGCTCCAGCTGAGCCCTGGATCCTGGCCACACCCCAGGTGGAATGAAAACTTGAGGCAGCTCTGGGAACAGAGGTCCTAGAGCGGAAAATGGTCAGGGGAGGGGTCTGAGAAAACAGATGGCTATTGGGGGTAGGAAAACAGTTTCCACCATTAAATCCCTCAGAAAGCACCCCTTTCCCAGCCCCCTCAGCTTCTGGGTGAGCCAGCCTCCTCCACGGAAGCTACTCTTTGTTAACAGTGTTGCCATGGTAACCAGATCCAGAGAGCACTCTCTTCAAGGTAGTGTCTGAGGGTGACACTTAGAGAAACGGAAGTGGTGGTGACAACAAGCAACAACAAGGGGCTCAGACTCCAACCCCACACCCACACTACTCTCAGAACAGGCCCCCAGAGAACCCGCCTTGCCTGTCCCAGATATGTTCCATCCTCTTCTTCTTAAAGAGGTTCAGCAACATGACTCAGGCCAGACACCCCCAGAATGCACTTCCAGAACCAGACCTGTGCCTCTCTGTGCCACATGAGCAGTGGCTTACAGGTATCCACACACCCCCACAAATGTCGCCTGACACTGGAGCTGACAGTCCAACTGGGACCAACAGGCCAGGTGTAGACTACACCAAGCTACCACAGACAGGCCATTATGGGGGCAGTTTGCCACAGAGGCCACACCTCCCTGCAGCACAGAAACACCCTTGAGGAAGGTGGGGAGGAGGAGTCCTGTGTGGGAGCAGAAGGCTCCCTGTAAAGGTCACCTGGCTGTGGGATGGGGAAGGGGTCTTGGAAGAAGGGTATGTCCAGGGGAGGGCAGGTAGAGGAGAGAGTGTGGGGTGGGTGGCAAGACTGGCTGTTGATTCAGTCAAGGCCACCTGGTGGACATACAAGGAACACCCTCACTGTCTCACCTGCCTAGATGGGGTGCACCCATCTGGCAAAGTTCGGAAATGCAATGGCAGCGGACAGGCAATGGCAGCAGACAGGCTGTCCACGGTCATGTGGAGGCATCTGGGTTCGATGCTAACAGAGCCCAAAAGACAGACTGGGCATTTATCAGTTGGGATGGAGCAGTATCAAGGAGAAAAGAGAAGCTGTGCTTGGGGAGGAGTGTGGGTCCAGGTCTGGAAGAAGGGGGGGACACTGGGTGCCCAGGAGAGGCAGAGGACATGAAGGCCCAGGGGTAGGCCTGCAGAGATGGGGACGCCAATGTCTGGGGGCAGGGATAGTGAACACTCATGGGGCAGGAGACCTCGGACAGCTGAAGACCATTTCCGCAGTGAAGGAGGTGTGCCAGATTGGAGTGGGCTGGGAGTGAGTGGGAAGTGAGGATGCAGAGTGAGCTAGCAGGAAACACTGCTTCAAAGTCAGCCTGAACAAGGGAGGGGGAGATGGTGGAAAAATAGCTGCAGGCAGAGACAGCTGAGAAGGGTTTGTTGTGTTTGAGCTGGAGAAGCTTTATGTAGGCAACTTGGCCTCTGAGTCCATCACCTGTCAACTAGAGCAGAGACAGCTCACCTGAGAGGAAGTAATGCAGGAGCTAGACAAATGGCCCTAAGGTCCCCTGAGTGTCTGATGCCGCACCCCCAGAACTGACTCCTGACTCGGGAAGTTCACCATGGGTCTCACATGCAAAAGGGGTGCTTTCCTTCGAAGAGTCCTCCTGGAGCTGCTTTCCCTGCACTCGCCCGTGCCTCAGAGAGCCTGCAGCCTGTTCAGAAGCAGGTTCTGACCTCCTGCCACCTGCCTCCCACCCAACATATGTGCCTGTAGTGGCACAAGGCCATGAGGCTCTATCCCCCAGTGCTGCATCCACATGCTGGCCATCACGCCAAACCGAGCAGCTACCCTGTCATTGTCAGATAAGCGAGGAGAGGAAAAGCTTCCAAGGCAGGGTGGAGAGAGTTCAGATCTTTGAGGCTAGCAGACTGCCCACCCTCTGGCAGGGACCAGCATCCACATAGCCTGAGGGCATCAGTACAGCCCTTCACACTTTCACGAACCTCTCCCTACAGGACCTGAGCCCTCCCTTCTCTGGGGTGAACCCTGCTCTCCCAAAGGCCAGGACGCACAGGTTGTGGGGGTTTCCCATGACATAGCCATTCTGGCATTTTCTGATGACCTTCCCAAACCCTGTACCAGGGTTGCTAGACTGGACTTCCTGGTGGCCTCAGAGCAAGGACACTCTGAGTGGACCCCTACTAGCCAGCCCACTACTAGCCAGGCCAGGGCATCCCTGGCACTCACTCTCTGATCCATATCCACAGCCCAGGCTCTATGTCAAGAAAAAAGAAGGGAATACACCATGAAAACAGGGCGTGTCCTCCCAAGACCTTTGCAGGTGAGGAGGTCCTGACAGGTGATCAAAGGGTGTCAGAGGCCCACCTCCCTCTGGTGTCAGAGTACTGGCCACCTCAGTACTCTGATATCGGGCCTTACTCACTGCCTCCCCTCTCATACTCTGCCTGGAAGACATGTTGCTAAGTAAACACTCATCCACAGGAGGGAGGGAGGCAACTGAGGGCAAAGGAATGAGAAGCAGCCTGGAGTGGGTGGGAGTTACAAGAGGCAGATTTCTGCTCAGCATTAGGAAGCTCTCAGATCTAAACAGCCAGAGTGGACCAGGGCTGAAGCAGATGGCCTTGGAGGGAGAGGGGGAAGATAGGAGGAGTCCTTCAGGGGGCAACAGGAGGCCTGGGTGAGACTGGGAATCACATTGGGTAATGGTCACCTAGTTAGGCTGTGATGTAGGTCCCCAGCAAGGACCCTGGAACCCACCCCAGCAGGCTCTGTGGAGAAGCCCAGGGCGCCCTCTTCTGGGCTAGGTCATGCCCCTCTTACTAGCAACTTGCCCACCTCCCCCCAGGGCAGTGATTCAGCCACAAAGCTCCACCATCTTCAACTGTGCACTTACACTTGGTCTATTTGACAAATTTGCCTTCTGCTTAAGGCAGGGTTTCCAAAGCCAAAGGTCAACCAAAGTCATTCCAGTCCTGCCCACCTACTGCATATTTTCCACTACCTGCATACAGATAAGAAAACAGGTACTCTAGGCCATTCCAGCCATACCTGCGCATCCCAGCTTCCAACTGCTCCCTCTAGAGAACTCAGGGGTTTGTTCTTTGTCCTGGGGTAGGTGCGCCCAGGCCCCTCTGCTACCTGGGGGCCACTTGTGTTGGGGATACCCTCCCTATTCAGCCTGGACCTACCAGCCACTGACTTCACTCAGACCTGCCCAATACAAATGCTAGTGAAGCCTGGCGTTTCTCCCTCCTCCTCCTCTGCAGTTGCTAAGTTACACCAAAAATCCTCTGCACTGTATGAACTGTTCCATTTCCACAATTTGCCAGGTGGAAGAGAGCCATCAGGCTGGCAGTATGAGGAAGCCTCCCAGGGAAAAACAAACTTGCTGGCTGACTTTCTAGCCCCACGGCATACCTGAGGACACCTGTACATGCTCTCCAACCCAGGAGCCATGTGTTAGAGTACACAGTTTTGAGCTTCACCTGGTGCCTTAGAAGGGTTCAGCATATGGGTCTACACTACACACTCCTTTTTCAGGGTTCTGCTGTAAGCCCCCAACCAAGACCACAACCACCCAGAGGATTACTGGGTCACCAGGAGCTGAGTGTCTCCCCTTCCTCTATTCTGGACCCCCTCCTGTTCTGACCTGGGATCTAGAGTTTCCAATGCAAAATGGATGTCTGGATGTCAAGGTGGGGTGGGGGTGGGTTTCAGGGTGGGGTGCACTAGTAAGTCACAAAACCATGTTATTTTCTGCAAGTGCAGAAATGAGTCTCATGGGGCTTTGCATCCTGTCACGGTTCAGGGTCAAGATCTGTGGTCTCCCAGTTCACTGGTTCTCTGCTGACAACAGGAGCTGCTGCCTTACTCTTGACCTTCTATGTAGGTAGGAAGGGTCTGGGCCCAGGATTGGCTGGGCTGGGCAAGACTGTGTCCAGGGGTGGGTAGGAGACTCCTGAGGGACAGAGCAGACTATTCCCTCTGCAAAATAGCCCTGCAGGCCAGCCTGACCCTGTATCTTCTGAGTTCCTGGGGGATGTGACCATCTGGGTCCTTCCCATGCTCCAGAGGGTGGGAGACAATTGACAAAGGTCAACTGGGCGAACCAAATCGGACTCACAGCTCTAAGCAGGAAGGAGGGAGTCTCAACCACCACATTCAGGCCCCAGACAGCTCCGGAAAGGCAGACAATCTTCCTGTAACTATCCACCAGCTCAGGTGTTCAGAGGCTGCTAAAAATGCAGGGGCAAGGACCTGCCACTTGTCCCTCCCTGGAGAGCAGCACCCTCCCCTCCCCACCCCCACCCCCATCCCCCCCCCAACAAGAACCAGCTGCAAGGTCTGGAGCAGAGTGCGGTCCTTCAGATGACCCTTGCCCATGGTGCAAAGGGGGGCATCTCTCCGTAGCCTTCTCCAAATGCTGAGTGCACGCCCCAATTCTCATCAAACAGCTAGGATGGGAAAAGCAACCGCGGGGCCCAGGATGCATACAAGCAAATGGAAACTTCCAACTGCGCAGCCACAAGCTCCTCAGATTCCCCAGCCCCCACCCCCATGCCAGGACCCCGGCGCCGGGCGGGTGCACACGGCCGCCTGCCTGCAGCGCTCCCGCCACGCCCAGGCCCGGATCACCCGTGCCCAGCAGGGGCAGAGGACAGGGTGGGAATGGTGGGGCTGGCAGATGAGGTCCCGGAGCTGTCCAGCCCAGGGCGGAGTTCTCCGCAACTACGAGCTGAGCTCCCGCACGCCTTCTCCCTGCTCGTCCCCCGATATGAGCCGGAAACCCGCTGCCCAGCCCCACGACGGCAACGCCCGACGGGACCGTGGACCCGCGCACGCCCTGCCCTGCCAGCGCCAGCGCCAGCGACCCGAGGGGACAGCCCGCAGGAGGGAGGGAGGGAGGGAGCGGGGAACCGAGGAACTGAGGATCCCAAGCAGCTACCTACCTCGGTCCGGGCCAGCGTAGCTCCCGGGCAGCCCTCGCGCCTCTGTCGGGCCCCGAGCAGCGCGCGGCCGGCGCCGGCGGCGGCTCATGCTCGGTGCCCGGGCCCGCGGCACCCGCCCACCCGCAGCCGCCCCCGCGCTGCGCCAGCTGCGGGCAGAGCAGCTCCCTCCGCAGCCGGCGCCGGGGAGCGCGAGCGAGCGAGCGAGCGAGCGAGCGCGGAGCGAGCACGGAGCGGGCACGGAGCGGGCACGGAGCGGGCACGGAGCGGGCACGGAGCGGGCACGGAGCGGGCACGGAGCGGGCACGGAGCGGGCACGGAGCGGGCACGGAGCGGGCACGGAGCGGGCGGGCGCGAGTGCTGAGGAAAGGCGTGGGGGGGGGGAGCAGACGGGCGCGGGGCTAGGATGCGGGGCGGGTGCCTAAAGAAAGAGGACACCCGGCTGGGCGCTGGGGAGGGGAAAACGACCGGCAAAGGGGCAAGGATTGGTAGAGCGCTCGGCCAGGGCGCTTGGCACGGGGCAGAGTGGGGATAAGAAGCAGGGCATGGAGAGAAAGCTAGCCCGACGCTGATTTGTAAAATGGTAAGACAACAAACAACCCCAAAAGCGATGTGGTCCCTTCCTGTAAAAGACCCTGGGGGACTCCCCAGAGTTGCCAACAGTTTTATTAGTGGCATCTGACAGTGAAAGCGCTCCCATAGGCAAATGCTGGTCCCTTTGTTCCTTTCAAACTCTCAGTCATCCTGTAAGGCTGGTGTTGGTTTTATTCCCATTGGACAGATGAGTAAACTGACGTTCAGAGAAGTGGAATGGCCCTGCAGGATCTCAGAACTGATAGGTGACACATGAAAGATTCCTTAGTCCCCATTCCCCTTCTGCCCCAACCTCCAATTCCTCCCCCGCAAAAGACCACTAAGGAGAGGATCCAAGTCTTCTGGCTCTGATTAAACCTCTTATCTGAAGGGATATTCATGTTTCCTGGGGAGAGTCAAGCTTCAAGAGTGATCCTTGTAGGCATCCCAGGCTCATGTGCATGTGTCAGAAGCCTACAAGGGTGGAAGGGTCTGAGTGAATGAATAGGGCTGTAACCCACAGCACTCCTCAGAGGCTCAGAACCTTTCTTACTCATTCAGTGCCTATTATTAAGCAACTACTAAGCCGTGTACTGTTCTAGGCCCTGCAGATGTAAAGGTCCTGTCTGGTTGAAGTTTGTATTCTGGTAGGAAGCAGGCAGGAAACAAAAATACAAGAAAAAACATTTTTTTGAGACTAAGTCTCGCTATTTTTGCCCATGGAACCGCAGGCTCACGTTGCCCCGGGTACCACAGACTCAAGCAATCCCCAGCCTCAGCTTCCCAGGTAGCTGGGATTACATGGACACACCACCACGCCCAGCTATTGTTTGGAACTAAGTCTCGCTACAGGCCCCAGGCGGGACTCGAACCGTGATCCCTAGCCCCGGCCGCTTCATAGGCTGAAGTTTACAGGCACGAGCCACCGTGCCCAGATCCAAGGAAATATTTTAGTGTCAGGTGTTGTACATGCTCTGGAGAAAAACATGCAGGAAGAGGGAATAGACATGCAGTTTGTGGAGTTTATTTCTCTTGGGTAGTCAGGGAAGTCAGTGCTGAAGGGACTGACTGAACCGAAACAGTCTAAAGAATGGACATTGAAGCAGAGGGAACAGTAAGTACAAATGCCCTGAGATGGGTGTGTCCCATAAGCAACACACTCAAGCAGTAACAAAGAGGCCAGAGTAACGGAAAGACTATAATAGTGAGATTCCAGACTGCCAGTATAACCAAACCACAGAGTCTGACTGAACATCCATCCATCCTGGCTTTGATGCAGAGGAGCCTGCACGCAAAATCACCTGATTTTGTAGCATTTAGGTCCTTTTTCTTTGAACAAAAAAAAAGTAAAATTTCAAACACTTACAAAAGAAGGAGCTAAGAAGTAATAATAAGTCCAATAGCCCAACTTCCACAAATATTGATAATATATGGTCAATTTTGTTTCATCTATCTCCCCATCCCCCACTCCCCATATTGTTTAAGTAAGTATACATTTTTGTAAGTATAATATACATGAACGATAGCATTCAAGACATAAATCTGTGCTCAGTTTTCAGTAAGAATATTAATACCATTCTGTGTCTAGATTTTCACTGTGGGTGAGTTTTTAATCACAGATTGACTTTATTTAGTAGATACAGGACTAGTCAGATGATCCATTTCTTTTGTCACTTTTGGTAAACTGAATTTTTGACATGTTTTTTTCATTTTGTCTAAATTGTCAGATTTACTGACATATTCTTCATAACAACTTCATTTTACCCTCAAATTTGTAGAATCAGTGATGATGTTCCACTTTTCATTCTGATTCAGATTGTATTGTCAATTTTATAATATTTTTCAAAAAGCAACTTAGTTGAATTTTCACTATTCTACAGTCTATTTCATCAACCTCTGTCCTAATACTTATTATGTCTATAATTCTACTTTGGGAGATATTTATTGTCCTTTAGTTTCTTAAGTTGGCTCATTGGTTTTCAATCTTTTTTCTGCTAAATGCATTTAAAGTTATAAATTTCCTTTTAAGTGCTGTTTTACTGTCTTACATGATTTAAATGTCTTTTTTTCATTATCATTTGTCTCAAGATATTTTTTAATTTCCATTTTGAATTCTCTTGGCTCAGAAGTTATTTGGAAGGGTGTTGCTTAGTTTCCAAATATTAGGGGATTTTTCTAATTTCCTTCCTGTTACTGAGTTCCAATTTAATTACACTATAAGCAGAGGATATATTCTGAATGACTTTAGTTCCCTGAAATCCGCTTATACATTTTTCTGTGGCCCAGAATATGTTTTATTTTGGTAAATATTCCCTACGCCTTTGAGGAGAATGCATAATCTACATTTGTCAGTAAGGTTAATCATGTCCAAATCTGTACTCTTACTGAGTTGTCTTATATTCTGTCAGTTTCTGAAATGAATTGGAAACAACCAACAGTCCTTCAGTGAGTGAATAGATAAATTGTGGCATATTCCCTCAATGGAATTGGTACTCAGCAACAACGTGAATGATTCTCTGACGATTACGTTAAATGAAGGGAGTCAGACTGAAAAGGATCCAAACTGTATGATTCACTTATATCACGTTCTGGAAAAGGCTAAACTAAGGCTGGAAAACCCCGGGGCATGGTGGGAGGTAGAGCGGACCTTGGCATGGGGAAAGGCTTAGGGACCTTGAGAGTTTATCTGTACCTCAACTGTAGTGGTCACCTGACTGTGCTTCTGTCAAGTATCTGTATGCCAAAGCATGTAAAATTTACAGCATGTATTACTGTAAAACTTACAGTAATACTTCATCTCTGTTATAATTGGGGGTTTCTGTGACTACCATGCCATCTCTTTTTGTTCAGCTGTTGCCCACAAGTTTTTGGCTTCCTCCTCTTTTTGGTAATATCTATTATTATAGGGGAAATCAGGATGATTCTTTGCTGCCAATGAATAGTGTTGCCACTGTTGTCATGACGACAAAAGAAGAGTCTGTAGGGTGACAGCAGAAGTGGAGGCATCAGTAAAAGGCTGTTGCCATAGTCAGGTGATGGTGATGGTGACTTAGATCAGGATAATCATGGCTGTGGTAATGAGAAGTGTCCACACCTGCACACGCTCTGCTGATTGAGCTAAGAGTGCTTGGAGCTGAGAAAAGGGAGGAGCCACCAGTCCTTTGGCTCCAAGCACTCCTGCTGTCCCTTTTCCCTGTGTGGGGATTCCTTCGGAAACTCCTCCAGTGAAGATTTCAAACGGGCTTGTTGCTGTGTTGAGGTGCTTCCTCTGCCTCTCCCACCCCCAACCTCCCAGTCTCCTGAACTGCAGGGGGGTTTCCTAGCTGAGGCCACAGCAGAGCAGAGAGTGCTTCCCACAGCACTTCCCTTATGCCTCTGCATGGCAGGATGCCAGGAGTACTTGAATATGGTTTATTTGGGCTGGTTTTGAGGTAAAGGAATCTTCACAATAGGCACACTGCAGCTATCCACTTCTGACCCCTCCTCCCCACCAGACAATGCCTGGCTCAGGTGTGTGCCCTTCAAGACCCCTGCTGTTGCCCTGCCATCACAGTGATAGGGCCAACTCTCAGCCTTTTACTTCTGGTGTCCAGTGTGTTGACTACAAATCTCTCATGGCACCTAAATCAGGTCTTCTCAGAATTTCAACTTTCTCCTTCCTGACTCATGAGAATTCCCTTTTACCCTTGTTTCCATAAAACAAGGTTTCTAATTATTCCTCTACCAATACCTTAGATTTCCTTGCTTTTTTATCTTCATGTCTTCCACCTGGCAAAACTCCAGTCATCAAATTCAGCTCTGTCTTCTCCAAGAATCCCCTGGGGAATGTAAGTGCTGCTGGAGGCAATCAGTGGGCCCTGCCAATACTCTGAATTCACAGGAAATTCATCGATGGAATTGAGAACTCAACATTGCTCAATCATCCTCTTGTGGTTCTCTCTTTTTCTTAAATTGTGAACTATGTTGTACCTACAGAAGAGTCAAGGAAATGAATATGTTCCATTTCAAGAATAATAACATTGAGAAGACCCATAGAGCCAGGACTTAGGTTAAGATCTAGGCCACTTCCAGGGCATGCCCCCCTTTGTTTTCACCTTGCACCCTCTCCTTTGCACAGGGAACCATTATCTTGATATTTATTCCACTTCTCCTTTTTAAACTTTTATCTCTAGTTACTTATGTTCCTTTTTTAACTTTCATAAATGGAATATACTCTGTTTTCTACTGTCATGAATATTGTTTGCGAGATTTACCATTTTGATGAGTGTAGCTGTAATTTTTTCATGCTGACTGCTATTTGGTATTCTGTTATGTAAATGTATTAGTAGGTATTGATTTCATATATTTTTAGAAGAAATTTGGGAAGCTGACACATTTTTTTGTTATTCATTTACTGAATAGATATTTCTTGAGCATCTATTATGTGAAAGTCATTGAGCAAGTCACCAAAACACATAAAAATCCCTGGAATGCAGCCGGGCACGGTGGCTCGTGCTTGTAAGCTTCAGCCTATGAAGCGGCCGGGGCCAGGGATCGCGGTTCAAGTCCCGCCTGGGGCCCGTAGTGAGACCTGGTTCCAAAAAAACAGCTGGGCGTGGTGGCACACGCCTGTAATCCCAGCTACCTGGGAAGCTGAGGCTGGGGATGGCTTGAGTCCGTGGTACCCCGGGCA
>PVHY01025338.1:0-18538 GCA_004024945.1 Uropsilus gracilis
AAGGAAGCAAGGAAGGAAGCAAGGAAGGAAGAAAGGAAGCAAGGTGCCGGGCACAGTGGCTCGTGCCTGTAAGCTTCAGCCTATGAAGCGGCCGGGCTAGGGATCGCGGTTCGAGTCCCGCCTGGGGCCCATAGCGAGAGCTAGTTCCAAAAAAGATCGCTGGGTGTGGCGGTGCGCGCCTGTAATCCCAGCTATCTGGGAAGCTGAGGCTCGGGATTGCTTGAGTCCGTGGTACCCTGGGCAACGAGAGCCTGCGGTTCCACGGGCAAAAATAGCAAGACCTAGTCTCAAAAAAAAAAAAAAAGAAGAAGCAAGGAAGTCAGGCAGGCAGCCCCAGGTTTAAGAGCTGTGTCAAGAAAAGGTAATAACCTGTCCCCACCAGCCCCATCTTTATAGTCATACAGTCCTTTTTTCCTGTCTGCCTCAACTGCCTCTTGTCTTTTTTCTTCCTTTGTGCATATGTCCTAACCTATGTGTGATATGACATCCTTTTTGACTTTCAAATAACTCCTCCTATATTTACTGAAATTGAGTCATCTTTTATTTCTTGAAAGATTATCCTGCACCTGT
Organism: Uropsilus gracilis; assembly: GCA_004024945.1. Lineage (NCBI taxonomy): Eukaryota > Metazoa > Chordata > Mammalia > Eulipotyphla > Talpidae > Uropsilus > Uropsilus gracilis. The sequence continues at coordinate 571 of PVHY01025338.1, forward strand.
AGGCAGGGTTTTACCAACCCCAGACTGAATGGAGCTGGCAGAGAACACAGACCTGGGGCCTTGAGACGGCCCCACCCTCCTCCCTCCCTAGTCCCGGAGCCCAAGCCGGCAGCTCGGCTGGCTTCACTTCCAGAGACTGTCAAACTCTGTCAGAGCTTTCCGTTCCCTGGTGAGCTAAGAAAACGTCCTCGACTTCTTTTGGTGAGCACAGAACGGATTAAAAAGATGTTTTTTCACACTTCAGGCACCAGAGGCTGGGTTTTAAAATACCCTGCGTGGTGCGAACTTAGCTTTCAACATCAGACACAGCTTTTCCAAGTTTGAAACCAAGTGGCTGAGAAGAGAAACGCCTGCCGTGAAAGCATCGAGGGGGGGAGCCTTGCCCTGTCAGCCGGCGGCGTGGGTGAGCAAGGTTCACACCCAGGGAGACATCTGGAGCCCTTCCACATGACTGGACCCCCAGCCCACCCCCACACGCCTCAGCCACCAAGCACACCCGCCCAGGAGCTGTCTTGAGCGTTCCTGTGAGCGTCCACCTGTGAGTTCAACATGTGCTTGAGGGTAGGGTGGAAATGCTTGGAAACTTGATGGCACCAGCTCTCTTCCTCTCCTGGAAAGAAGTCCTGACCCGTGAGAAATCACCAGGACTGCATATTGCCCTGCTGGGTTTTAGCTGTGTTAGGGTCTGCAATTCCTGAAAGATCTAGTCACATGAGCAAGCTTTATTTTGCAAGGTCCAAGGATACTAGGTGCCTAGGGGAAAGGGGGGGGGGAGACCCCTCCCCCTTCTTATATCCTCCTCATGTACCACAAGAATTCATGCCCTCCAGGGTCTCTGACCAGGGGTCAACAGTTTTTGCAAGGAGGGCCACAGGTGGTCTGATCACAGGTTATTCTGTTTTTCTCAATCAATTTCCTGATAGCCTTGGGGAGGTGGAGACAGTTTATGCCATGGCCATCTGCCTGGTGGCCTAAGATAAAGTAATGGGCACCTACCTGTCCAGATGCCAGCCCCTTACTCACGCAGTCACCTTTACTTTTAGAGCTGGTTAAGCCTCCAGGGCTCTGCAGCTGAACATCTGGAGTATCCATGTATTAATGGAAAAGGTTGGCATACCCTGGATTTGTGAAACTATGCATGTGATGGATGATGTTAGGGTGACTGTGGTCAAGTTACCATAGATAAATATCAGATGCTTTTGTTGGACACCTGAAAATAAAATAGAATAAGCCCCGGGAGTTGTTCTTTGTCATTTGAGAAGCAGCTCATCCTTTGGCTCTCACTGTGGTCACTAGGGTGACCTAAAAGGCTCAGGGTGTGAGGTCTGGGCCTTGATGGCTGCTTGAAGGGACACCAAGGGTGACATTGCTGCACCAGAGGTGTGTCCCTGGCCTGGTGTCCATGTTCAGCCTTTGTGACAGGGAGGGTCGTGCTGTTCCTCTGGTTTACCCCCTGCTGAATCTCACAGAAGACAGGTGGGAAAATGGTGAAAAAACACCAAACTTCATGTGTGAAAAGATCTAGCCCAGGCTTAGCTCTGACCCTAAGGCTCTCTGAGTTCCAAATGATCCCCAATATCCTTTTTTAGTTGTTTTTTGTTTGTTTGTTTGTTCGTTTGTTTGTTTAAGACTAGGTCTCACTTTGCCTGGGGAACCACAGGCTCATGTTGCCCGGGGTACCACGGACTCAAGCGACCCCCAGCCTCAGCCTCCCAGGTAGCGAGGATTACAGGCATGTGCCACCACACCCAGCTATTTTTTGAGAATAGGTCACTGTGTTGCCCCTGGTGGGTCTCGAACCCATGGACTCAAGCGATTCTCAGCCTCAGCCTTGCGCTTCATAGGCTGCAATTAGAGGCACGTGCCACCATGCCTGGCTCTAATATCCTAATCTGAAAATATGTCCATGTTACCTCTTGCCTGGCACAAGGAAGGGTTCAGAGTGTAGGGAATTGCTTTATCAGCCCCTTGGGGACCAGCAAGCAAGCAGGGGAGGGTCTCCTTATGGATCAGGGGCTGCCACCAAGACAGCACAGCCCAGAACTGGCCATGGCAGAGAGAGTTGTGGATACCAAGATGTCTGGCTGTTCCTAGACCTGTCCCCCGGTCCTCTACCCTCCCCCACCACCAAGGACTTCTTCCCAAGGGGGGACAAACAGTCTTAACATGGAATGAAGTTCAACAAAACCTTTCTGATTTCCCATCCTCTGAACTCCTGCAAGTTCAGTCCCAGGAAAGTTGAACTCCCAGTTTGTTTGTTTTTTAATAAGCCTGGTCAAATTCACCATTTGAAAGCTTTTACTGATGATCTGCATCACTGTAGTTCCTGTATACTCACTCGCTCTATGCTATAAAGCTCGGAAACACTATGGTAACTTGAACTCTTCTAACAATCCCTCGTTCAAAGACAAGGAAAATCGAAGTGCTTTAGAGCTGAAAGGGTGATGCTGAGATTCAAAGTGAGGACCATGAGGACAGGCTGATGAGTGTCCCCTTAACCACTGAATCATCCTGCCTTCCACATGCTTTCTAGAACACTGTCTCTGCAGCTCTACATCTTTAGACCCATGCAAATACTCAGCCAGCACCTGCAACAGACATCAGAGTGGTGAAGGCAGAGTCAAATGTTATTGGAGGAGGGGGCAGACTCTTTACTGAAAAATCCTTTTGCCAGTTTTTCCTAAACCAGAGAAAAACCTTCACCTTTGATCTGATACAAAATGGACAAAAGGTTTTATTAACCCTTAAGCTTCCACACACATGTTACCTTTGTCATTTAGATACCTGCTGCGTACCTGCCCCAGGACCCTTTTCCAAACTAAAAAAAAAACTTTTATTCTTTACACCTGTCTCTTTAAGGGTTCTTTACCACCCACAGTCTTCCTATCTGTAATCTTAAAGGCAGACCAAACTCTTAAAGTGATCAAACTACTTATTACTAAGTAAGCAAGTAAAAAAGCAAGTACATTACCTAGACATGTACTGTAAATTAAGCATGTAAAAACCCAGTTACCCTATTACATGTACTGTTAGGGGGCTGTGGAGAAATTGGGGGTCTGTAGCCCCTAGCATCTGCATTAGAATGGCAGCCATTGTGTCCTGATGGGTGGAGACTTGGAGAAGGGACGTTAAGCCTTCTTTTGAGAAAAGAGTATTAAGAGCTTAGGGAGGAGATAGAGGAAAACGCTTGGAAAGGAGAGAGAAGAACAGAATGGGAAGGAAGGTGCGGAAAGCAGGGGAGCAGGGAGGTGGGAAGGCCTGAGAGCTGCCTTGGCCAGGTACCACAGCAGGGCCCTTCCCTGGGCCCATGAGCCCAGGGAAGTATGCTGAAGAAATTTGTTACTTGCATAGGCTCACTTGAGAATTTGGTTTAACTTTGAAACTGGGAAGCTTGGAAGTCTTTTGGAGAACTGAAGAGAATTTGCTGTGTTGCTGTTTTCAAACTGAGACGTCTGAAATGCTTACTGTGTTGCTGTACCAAGTAAGTTTTGCTGATGCCGGGTCACTTTGGAGTTGGAGCTGAAAGAATGCTGGAGCTTCTCCAATTCTTTTGGAGAAGAATTAATGATGCCATCCTGGTTTTCCTCATTGGATTTGAATCTCCTGCTTTTGGAGAAGGATCGACGATGCCATCTTGGCTTCTTCTGGCTTGGAGTGAGTGGAGTTGTGACACCACCTTAACTCCTTTATCCATCTTAAGGTGGGGTGCACATGACTGCTGAAGCCATGTGCTCTTTGGACTAGAGACTGGACTGTGTGGTAAGATTACCAAAGGGGTTCCCTTGTACCACTTGCTGACTCTTATCTCATTTGTCTTTTATTAAGTTAATTTGTTTCTGCCTCCCTCTTAAAGTTTATGTAGTCTTGCTACTGCATGCATGGGCTGGGAAGAACCTGGTATGTGGCTGGCTTTAAAAGCTGCTCCCCTTTGTAAGTTTGGCTAAGCACCCCATTTTGCTTGTTTTGATACCTGATATCAGTACTACAAAATTAACATGAAAAACCCAGTTACCCTACACATGTCCAAAACTGTCCTTTTAGTCCCTGGTCACCTTACCACATGTCCAATTAGAGTTCACAAGCATGTGTTCCAAAAATGGCATTTCTCTTTCCTCCTTTGGCATCTGTTTGAGCTTCCTCCAAACATGTGGTGTAAGACCTGGTGTTTTTCTTCTCTTTCAGCATCCCTCTCAACTTTAGGCAATAGAAGAGCTCCAACATACAGGAACCAACATCAGTTCCATTTTCTCAAGCTGCACTCACAGCTTCTCCAAAAATATTTGAATCAAACTAGATAAAACAAGCTCCAACACAAAGTTCAAATCTCCAAACTCTTTAGACTCCTTTTGCACACACCATCAGCTTATGCATACTACGGATCATGAGTTCTTTAGTCCAGGCCAAAGCCACAGACCCCAGGCCACCTTGACCATAATGGCCAGGCGCTCATCCTTTCCAAAGATGGCCGACCCTCTGTTTCCCTCTTAAGTTATTTATTATATCGCCTTCCTTTTTTTCCCTCCCTTTCAGGAACAGAGCCATGTCAATCATCTCACATCACAAAAGCTTTGTTTTTCTTTTCTCTTCCCCTTCTATCCTTCTGAAAGAAAACTATGAATTCTAAAGAAGTCCAGCAACCTCACTTGGCATAGTCAATATAAACTTTGTTCATCTGAGCCCTGAACCAATTAAATAAAAAAATCAGAAAGTCAAATCTCCATAATATTGCCAAGTCCTTCTGAAATCAGGCAGAGAAAGAGACTCTTTTAACTATAACCAATAACTCAAAAATCCTCTTTTTTCAAGCTTTACCCTAAATGCAGGCTCCAGTACCTTGCATTTTCACTGTACTACCTATTATTGTTATGGAAACACCAGCCACAAGCTTCCTCAGCTCTCTCTCTCCCAACCTGACTGCAGGAAGAAAAAAAAAAAGTTAGACTTGCATTTTGAACTCAGAGCAGCATGGCCTCAAATGTAATTTTTACAACTCCTGCAGCCTAAAGACATTCAAACTTGTGGGTTCTTGTCATCCGTACCATTGTTTTCAAAGTCAGACAGATTCTTAATTTAAAAAAAAAGACTTTTTCTAACAAAGTGTTTACCTAATTACTAAACAAAAAGGAACCATATAAGAAAAACACAGATCATTTCAACATAGTCCAAAACCTCAATCTCTTTTTCCTGATCATCTCACCAACATCCAGTCAATCAAAGTTCATCAGAGTGTGCTCCAAACAAACATCCTTCCTTCTCCTTGGCATGTTCCATCCAAGCAGGCAGACGAAGATGCTACTGTCTCCTCTTTGCTGTGTCCTCTTCACTTCAGGTGGTAGAGACAAACTCCAAAGAACAGGAACCAATAACAGATTCAGCCAAGGCCTCCTTATCCTCAAAGCCTTTCTACGGGCTTGGGCCTATGGCCTGGCTGCCTGCCTTGGCCATGTGGCCTGGACTTAGATTGTCCTTCTCCCCAGAATGCTAACCCCAAAATTGGTTGCCCCCCAAACTGGCTGATCTCCTTTCTTTCAACCCTATCTATATACCCTTTCTTTCCACCAAGAGAACTCCTGGGGGAAAGTCCTGTCAGGCAGGTATGCAAATCAAAGTACCACCCAACTTTCTGTAAAATTTACAAGTCTATAGTAGCAGGAGAGTAACTAGCTCTTTATCAACTGTGTGTATCCAACTGTTTTTGGCTGGAGGGTGGAGACTAGGCTTCCTGTATCACTTCTTGAAATTTACAATTCTAAAGCAAAAGGGAATGATCTCATATTTCCTAGCTACACAGTATTACTATCAGTGCATAATATCAGCTATGTTAATGGATGATACCACTCCAAGAAAAGTGACACCAAGTTCTGGCCACTGTGATGTCTACTTTCCAGAGAAACTTTTCCTATCAGTTACCAGATACTTGGGGCAATAAACTATGTGGTTGTCCTACTATTAAAACTGCAGCCACACTGGGCACGGTGACCCGTGCCTTTAATCGCAGCCTATGGAGCGAGGCTGAAGCTAAGAATCGCTTGAGTACATGGGCTTGAGATTCGCCCAGAGCAACATAGCAAGACCTAGTCTCAAAAAATAGGTTGGCATGGTGGTGTGTACTTGTAATCCCAGTTACTTGGGAAGCTGAGGCTGGGGATTGCTTTAGTCCATAGTACCCCAGGTAACGTGAGCCTGCAGTTCCCTGGGCAACAAAACGAGACCTACTCTCAAAAAAAAACAAACAAACCAAAAAAACTGCAGCCAGGATATACAGACATTAAATGAATAGTAAAAGGCATTTCAGGACACAGCCCTTAGGGAAACTGACAACTACTTTTCTGCAACATGAAGGTTTTTTGGTAGCTTGAAGATTCATACCGAGTTTAAAACACCAAGTCGTCACTCCTAAATTGGATTACAAAGTAGAGAATTTCTCTATCATGGGAAAAAAACTAACATTTTAGCAGGCAATCCCATAAATTCAGTGACCTAGGGGAGTGAAGTTGATAGGGTGTGCAACCCCCCCCACCATTGTCTCCTGTTTAAGATTGTAGATTTCAAGGACAGATGCTAAAATGTGAGAATGACCTTAGTTGGAATTTCCCTTCAGGGAGAGGCAGGGGGAGAAAGAAGTGAAATGGTCAAGGTGAAACAGATTTCCTTGAAGGCGGGGAAATCCGGATATATAAAGGGTGTGCAAACAAAGAGAAGGATTCGAATTCTGATTCAGAGGCAATATGGAGATCAGATAGAGAAAGAGATTCAAGATGTGAGCCACCGGGGGCCTGCAACCCTTGGCTGACCCAGACTGGCAGCATGTGTGCTAGATGCAGTTAAGAAGTTTGCAGATTTGAACTCCGTGTTGGAGTTTGTTTTGCTGAGTTTGACTTGAAAGAGGCCGTGCAAAAGTTAGGCCTGAGAAGAAAGTGAACTTTGCTGGTTCAGCACCATGGAGTTTCTGCTACCTGGAAGACAAGGAGAACACAGCGTGGAAGACAAGGAGGAGCAAGACAAAGGAGTAGCCAAAGGAACATGCCTTCAAGCGTCTGGAGAGGAACTCTGACTGGCTGACATTGGTGAGAAAATCAGGACTGAGAGACTGAGGATTCTGTGAGCAATCTGGGGAAAGGACTTTGGACAATGCTGGGAAAGGTTTTGGACAATGTTAAAGTAATCTGAGTCTTACATGTTTTCTTTTGTAGTAATTAGAAAGTCACTTTGTTAGAAATAAATTAGTCTGCACTGATAGTCTTGCGTTGGTTTGGTTATTTTGGTTGAGAGGCTGGGGATGGTGGAAAGAACCCACGAGTGTAGAGTTTAAACTGTTTTTTTTTTAAGTTTTTTTTCTTCTGCAGTTTTTGGAACTGGGAGCTGATTAGCAGCTGGCTGACTTTTGCATATCAATAGTAGGCAGGTAGAGTGTAAATGCTAATGAACAGTGTGTAGTTTGCTTCCTAGGGAGAGAAGCAGGTGTGGGTACTTCAAGGTAAAGGCAATTGTGAATGGCCTGTTTGTAGCCTGCTTCAGAGAGAGAAGCAGGCCTGTAAGGTGTTTAAGTCACCAAGTCAAAAAGTCTTCATTATACCATTTCAAAGTCATTCCAGAATTCTATTGTAATAGTACTATTGTAGTAATACTATTGTATTCTGTTGTATTGTATTCTATTCCTGTCACTTCCTGTTTTAAAATATGAGTTTGTGTGTAATGGTGGTTGTTTTGCTTCCAAGTTATACTCTAACTTTACCTGTTTCTTTCCATAAGTGCACCTAGTGCAGAAAGGAGACAATTATAGTTTTAGACAATGTTTACACTAAAATGGATTCACATCTATGTTTGAGTTAATGAAAGGCCACATGTAATGATAACCTTGCCAGGTGTCTCTGGACACTATAATTAGCTGAAAAGGAAGGCTGACCATGGGCGTATAACCCCCAACTCCTACCTACTCGGTTCATAATAACTAAGGCATTTTACGTCATCAGGGTGAAGATTTTTTCTCTGTTTAATTTTGTGGATTACAATTTTGTGGGGAGAAGCTGCTGCTAACTCCTAGACAGCCATCTCTGTGGGGCCTTGACCTACGTGATCAGAGTTATCCTGTTGTCAGAAGGACATAAAGAGCCTACTGGGTGCAAATGTTGCAATGCAAACAGCTGGGGCCCCAGAAATTCTCTTCAGGGACCTAGCCTTGGCTTGCAGAGATCTGGTCACCAACCAGTGCCCCCCCACTTCTGCAGTTAGCTCAGGACACATGGAAACAGCAAGCCTCCAGGCACTGGCCAGCTAACTGACTTGTCGTAGCACAGCCTCTGTCTAGGTTAGGAAGACTGCAGACAGATCAGTGCTTTGCTGAGAATTTCCACTTAGTCAACATTAAATAAAGCATCTATTACCCAGAAACAAGGACTTTTCTAAGCTGCCTTTTACCTCATGAAATTACCCACATTTCAGATGCTTTTCCCAGAGCCCCAGAACTGGAACACAGTTTCCTCTCAAATTGAGGCCTCTGACCCCTCCACGGTGAAGTGCCTCTCAGGTTGGGGCTCCTGATTATCTCTCTTTTATTTTCGCTAGTTTAACTCAAAGGACCAAGCAGAGGTTCTTGTCTACTTGACCCTCCTGAAAATATTTAACATCTGAATGAAACCATCAGGCTTTGCCAGAAGTGTTCCTGCATTTTCTGTCTGCAGCAATTCCCCCAGCATAGCATCATTGAAACAGAAGTAAATAAAGTAGATCAAGACAGCACCGATAAATCCTGTTCCCTGAACTAAATGCCATCAAGCAAATTCTTGATTTTCCCCTTTTTCACAGCAAGAATGAGAATGCGTTCTACAGCCTTGGTGTCCTCTGGAAACAAACACTGTTCAAAATAAAGACCTGGGGGCCCTTCATGCGACCCTACAGGTGCACCACAGGAGAGCCCAGGACCAATGAGGCAGAAAAGCCTAAAGAGCAGGGTCTGGGAGCGGGAGGCCTCTGAGAAGGTGGAGATAATGCAATGTGGACCTTTTATTTATTTTCCTTTGGGATTAAGGCCAAAAGATCCATTTCACAACAATGGACTGCAGACAGGAATAATGGGACTTACCAGACATTTCCAGAAGGCATGTGTGGGCCATCTTCCTGGTGAATCTGTCAACAATATGAACCAAGCACTGAAACAGGGTGTAATGAAGACTTTCTGACTCGAACTTTAATTGTCTACACTTATCTGCCTGCTTCTCTCTACAAAGCAGGCTATACACATCTCATTAGCATTTTCACTGATCACCTTTACCATTGATATGCAAACATCAGCTACCAGCTTCTCTCTGCTTTCTTTCCCTCTTTCAGACCTAAAAAGAAAAACTTTAAAACACAGTTTAAACTTTCCACTTGTGGGTTCTTACCACCATCCCCGGCCTTCTCAACCAAAATACCAAACCAATGTAAGACTATCAGTGCAGACTAATTTATTTCTAACAAAGTGATTTCTTAATTATCCTAATAACTACAAAAAAAACATGTAAGACTCAGAATACTTCAACATTGTCCAAAACCTTTCTCAGTATTGTCCAAAGTCCTTTCCCAGATTGCCCCATAATCCTCAGTCTCTCAGTCCTGATCATCTCACCAATGTCCAGACAGAGTCCATCTCCAGACGCTTGAAGACATGTTCCTTTGGCTGCTCCTCCTTGTCTTCCACGCTGTCTTCTCCTTGTCACCTTCAGGTAACAGGAACTCCATGGTGCCGAACCAGCAAAGTTCACTTTCTTCTCAAGCCTAACTTTTGCATGGCCTCTTTCAGACACAAATCAAACTCAGCAAAACAAACTCCAACACGGAGTTCAAATCTGCAAAATCCTTAACTGCATTCAGCACACATGCTGCCAGCCTGGGTCAGCCAAGGGTTGCAGGCCCTTGGTGGCCACATGGCCAAGCTCACATGGCTCACATCTTTACAAGATGGCCGATTCCCATCTCTCCTCCACTGCACCTCTCTCTATCCAGTCTCCATATTCAAATCTCCAATCTGAATCCAAATCGAATCGAATCCCTCTCTTTGTTTGCACACCCTTTATGTACCCGGATTTCCCGCCTTCCAAGAAACCTGTTTCACCTTGACTATTTCACTTCTTCCTCCCCCTGCATTTCCCTGAAGGGAAATTCCAACTAAGGTCATTCACCCAAATGGTACCTGTCCTTGAAATCTGCAATCTTAAACAGGAGACAATGGGGGGAGCACACCCTACCAGCACCACCATCATATCGAACACACTGTGCTGCAGGACCAAACAAAGGAAGACACTGTTGTATCGTTAAACATGTGTTCTCGCTGGCAAGCTGAGCATGTGATGAAAGAGATGCACACCAGGGCCTGGGAGGATGAAACCCCACCCGGGCTGTTGAAGGCAAGTTCTGGAGCTTCTCCCCAGCTCCCAGCCAGCCTGAGGCTCTGCAAGGGACCTGCTGGGTGGCCCTGCTCACAACTGAGCTCAATGGGCAGAGCCCACATTTCAGGTGCAAAATGAGCCCTCCCGGGACCTGGGGGGATACCAGGGAGATATCCTTTGAGCAGCTGGGCTGCAGACAGAGTGGTCCCTGTGGTCAGGCAGAGGGTGAGGCCAAGCAGACTGAACTTGTAACAGAGGCTGAGGGCCTGAGAGGTGGGAGCCTGGACCAGAAAGTGTTGGGGGGCACCCCCCCCCCAGGTGTCATTGTCTCCTGTTTAAGATTACAGATTTCAAAAGAAGGTATGCTAAAATGTGAGAATGACCTTAGTTGGAATTTCCCTTCAGGGAGATGCAGGAAGGAGGAAGAAATAAAACAGTTTTTTTTTCTTTGCAATGTAATGATTCAGGAGCTGTTCCTGGAAGGCGGGAAAACAGAACATATAAAGAGATTTGAAACAAAGGGAAAAAAAGAAAGAAAAAGAAGAAAGATGGGAATGGAGATTGAGATTCAGGTTTGGTTTTGGCCATTTTGTAAGATGGAGATGTGAACCATGTGAGCTTGGTCATGTGTGGCCAAGGCCTGGGGCCGTCTCTGACTTGCCCAGGCTAGCCGCATGTGTGCTAAAGGTGGTTAAGAAATTTGCAGATTTGCACTGTTTTTGCTGAGTTTGACTTGTGTCTGGAAGAGACCGTGCAAAAGTTAGGCCTGAGAAGAAAGTGAACTTTGCTGAACGGTACCATGAAGTTTCTACCTGGACGACAAGAAGAGGATAGCATGGAGGAGCTGGAGCACATCAAAAGAGCGCACCAAAAGAAGATGTCTTTAAACACACGGAGATAAACTCTAACTGGCTGATTTTGGTGAGATGATCAGGACTGAGAGACTGAGGATCTTTGGGCAATCTGGGAAAGGACTTTGGACAATGTTGAGAAAGATTTTGGACAATGTTAAAGTAATCTGGGTTTTATTTACATGTTTCTTTTGTGTAATTAGGAAATCACTTTATTAGAAATACATTTGTCTGCACTGATAGCCTTGCTTTGACTTGGAATTTTGGTTGAGAAGGCTGGGGATGGTGGAAAGAACCCATGAGTTAAAAGAGGGTAAACTGAGGCAAACTATTGTAAAGTTTAAACTGTGTTTCTAAGTTTTTCTTTTCTGCAGTTTTTGGAGCTGGGAGCTGAGAAGCAGCTGGCTGGCTTTTGTATATCAATGGTAAAGGTGAACAGTGAAAATGCTAATGAACAGTTTGTAGTCTGGTTCCTAGGGAGTGAAGCAGGCATAGGTGTATCCACTTTAAGTTAAAGGCAATTGTTAATGTAACTGTTTGTAGCCTGCTTTGTAAGAGAGAAGCAGGCAGATATGTTTAAGTTCAAGGCAAAAAGTATTTTTCTTGTCACCCTATTTCAAAAGGGCACAGGCAGGCTGCATGCTGAACCCACAGGTTCAGCTTGTGGGATGCTACAGCCCATCTCTCCAGAAGGGGCCAGACAGCCTTTCCCAAGACCCCAGACGGCTTCTCCAGGTGTCACCTTGCTATGTGGAATGAAGACCAGTTGAGGGCCCGGAGACCAAGGAGAAGTTCTTGCCTTTCTTCTTACCCCTTGACCCTGACCTTATTCGAAGAAGTGATAGCAGCTCCTTCCCACTGTTACAGGGTAGGGGAAGGGGAACCATGGCACCCCTCAATCTGCCTGCTCTAAATAGGTTCTGCCATTCACCGCATCAAGATAAAACACATAAGACCTTCAATAGAAAATGTCTTATAATGAGTGTGCAATAAAGAATAGAATTAAAATAGTGAAATACCCCAAATTACCCACCCCCTCATGGGTAAACCCCAGCCAAACAGGGTTGACCCAATAGGACCACAGGGGCCCAAAAGTTTGCCACAAGCCTAGGGTACCTTCTCTGGGGACCCACAGGGAAGGGGCAGAAGTGGCCAGACAAAAGGCCCCTATACAGAAAGGAGCAAAACCGAAACAAGTCAAGATAATGGCTGCTGATGCTAGTCTCCCATGGATCTCTCGCCCAAATCTCTGTCTCTTTCAAGTGTCTCCTTCCTTGTCCTCCAAGACCCTGGTACAGGCCAAGGCCAAGCAGCCAGTGTGGGTTCTTCACATGTCTCTCAGCCCCCACGTGTCTCCTCTAGGTCTTCTTGATCTTCCTTCCTTCTCCCTGCCCAGTTCCACCCTTCCCTACAGTGACACAATGAACCCAGAACCTCCTCTTTCCCTGGGGACCACCCTGTTACACTAAGACCTAGAAGAATATGGGGGTGCAGGATCACCCAGATGGAGATTTGTCAGTGAACGTGTTCTTTCCACCTGAGAAATTCATCATCTCACCCTTGGAGGAAAGATGAGTTCACATGAGCTCAACCTCCTCGGTGTGGAAGCATCTTCCCCTTTCTCGATGTCCCTGGGCCCTCAGAGCAGCATGTAAACCTCCACTGGCCCCACTCACTTTACAGCTCATGGTCATGCTATGCTCCTACAGTTGCTTTTCCTTCTGGTCTTTTTCAGCTGCTCATTTGTTTCTCCAGCCTCAGAAGAAGGCAGAGGGCTGGCAGCTGTCTTCCTTGGCACCCCAACAGTTCTCTCAAAGAAGGATTTCAGCCAGATGCTTGGAAAGCCGGGTGAGAGACCCAGAACTGGGGGGGCCCAGTGTACAGGGTCCTGCCTGTAACTCAGGGATTTCAGGAGAGAGAGCAGATCCCAGGCAGGGGGTTCTACCCACAGGTGAGTCAAGGACCCAAAGAGGAAGCCACAGGTAGGCGTGGGTCCTGGGACATGGCAGTGGGGTCAGACCATGTCAGACTAATACAGGGTTGTGAGTGACACAGTTAAAAATTGTATTGGTGCCAAAATACCCTAGTGGGTGGGGTTGGAGAGAAAGATGCATGTGGAAGTGCCAAAAGGCAGATAAAAGAAAGAAGCGGAAGTGCCAAAAGGCAGATAAGAGAAAGGAGCAAGGACAGAAAAAAAAAAAGGAAGTCAAGAGACAAGAATGGCAGCCAGAAAGAACAGGCCCAGGTGGCCTGGCCAGGGGAAGCTCTGGAAGAGTGAGCTGGAGGTGGCAAGGAGCCACATAGTGGGAGCGTGGCCGGTGGAAGAGTGGACGATATGGAGACTGTGGCACCACAGCAAGGTGGCATAGTAAGCTGGTACCTGGAAATGGCCAGGGATTTGGAAAGCTGCATGTACAGCGGAGCAGCTCGGAACACTGGAGAAGACGCGAAGAGAAGACGCCAGAGAAAGACTGAACTTGGCAGAGAGCCTGCCTCAGGTTTGGAGGGGCAAAAGACAGCATCATGGACATGTGTCTTTGGGAGCTTTGGGACTGAAAATGGTGACTGGGATCAGATAACTGCCGCTTGTGGCTTTGAGGACTTTTTGTTTTCCCTGTTGAATTCCCTTGTTACTAAACCCTGCTTTTGAGCGGCAACTGCTACACACAGGTGAAGAAAGCTGGGCGGCAGGGACCACATTTTAAGGGGTTTTTTCCCCTGCAGCTTGTTGGTTGGCGGCTTCTGCTCCTTTTGACCTGATTTCAAGACCATGAAGCAATCTGTGCAGAAACTGAGGCTGAAGAGAGGCAAGAGCTTTCCAGCTGGAGGTAAGTACCACTTTTCATGAGGAGCACTCCTCTCCGTGAAGGTCCCTCAGACAACTCTGCAGAATGCAGGGAAAGCTGCTCTGGAGCTAGGAGACCCGGAAGCCCACAGAGAATCAGCCAACTGCTGCAGACTGAACTTTTCTCCCCACCCCACCCCCAATCCATGTGTTGAGGCCCCAACCCCCACATTTGTAGACAGGGCTCTAGAGCAACTGGTATGATTGTGGAGTCCAGAGTCCATGTGTAGCAGGAAAGTGGGGGGAAATCAAGTTGCATTTTGATCACATCCCCAAGTGCTTTGTGTTCCAAAAAACAACCAGAAAATGAAAAAACCTCCAGTTAAGAGGTGGCCTTTGAGAGAGGCCACAAGGAAGGAACACGGTCAAGTAAGTCAGTGGTGGGAAGGGAGAAAGTCAGGACAAGAAGTTCCAGGGGTCACTTGTGGCTGGAATATGAACTGACCTGAACCAGGACAGGGCATGAAGTGAGCAGTATTGGCAATTAGCTATGAAGCAAATGCAAAGGTCACATTGGAAGGAAGGGGACCAGTTCAGCAGCTTTAGCTTTTTCCCTTAGCCAGGAAGTTCCAAAGTCCTGAGGAACAGAAGCATAAAGGAGGCAGCAGGCCCAGGCCACTCAGCAGGGCCTAGCACCCTCATGATGGGAGGTGACGGAAGGAAACAGTCCTGTGCTTCCAGCCATGGGGACTAAGAAGGTGGGACAGCATTGATCTGAGAAGAAAATGGAGCAGATGTGAGAGAAACATCTGCATTAACCCGGGTTCTGTGGCAAAACAGAACCAGCAGGAAGTATGTAGGTGCAGAGAAAGATTTATTGTAAGGAACTGGGTCGCACGTCATGGAGGCTGGAGGCTCTATCCACAGTATGGGCCAGGCAGAGGCCCAGGAGAGCTGTAGGTAAACATCTTACCCATTTCTTCTGATATTTACACAGCATTCAAATCCCAGGGGACTGCTGGCTTCCTCCTGCAAGATCCTGGGTCATTTTCCCAACCCTCCATTTTTCTATTCATAATTACCTGGGTGGAGGAGTGAAGGGGTGAAGGGGTGAAGTGGGGGAGAGGAGAGGGCTGTCACCTGCCTCTGCCTTCAGGCTCCAGTCTCACCTTCTCAATGTAACAGGACACCTCCTCCATTGAGGTGACTTGGGAGTCCCCAACATGGGTGCAAAGTGGACAGAAAGACCAAATCAAGTGGGGGACAGAGAGACCAAATCAAGACCAAAAAGTGGGGGACAGAGAGACCAAATCAAGCAAAGGATGCAGGATTTTCTGGAACTGCCATAACAAAGTACTATAGGCTAAAACAAGACATCTGTGTCACACAGTTCTGGAGGCCAAAATCCAGGATGGCAGTGTTGTCGGGATTGGTTTCATTCTTGGTTCACAAAATGGCCACCTTCTTCCTGTGTCCTCATGGGGTCTTATCTCTGTGTGTCTGCATCCCAGTCACTTATTAAAAGGACACTGGTAAGATGAGATTAGGACATGCCCACATGACCTCATCATAACCAAATGTCTTTTTAAAGACCCAATATTCAAATATAGTCACGTTCTGAGGTACTAGGTTAGGTCCCTAACATATGAATTTGGGGGGAAGACAATTAGCCTGTAACACAGACATCAAGTCCAAAACCAAAGGTCTGAACAATCCTGAAAGGCCCCTTAGTGTGCCAGCCAACAATGTGTGGGCTGATACCCAGACTGCAGGTCCACTTGATGCCACCCCAGCTGTCTCCCCAAAGCTCCCCTCTTACCCAAATCTCCCCAGAACCCTCAGCCCCAAAACTGTTTCCTGGCTCTGAGGCACGGGTCAGCCCCATGGCACGTGAGATGTCCCAGCAAAGTCAGCTCTTCTCATCCGAATTTCAAAGAACAGTAATATTTAGCAGTTCAAGCGGGGCCAAGGGCTGACATTAAGCAAATTTCAAGGGTTATTTGAAGTTAATTGAGTTTAATCATATAATGATTTTATAATTAGTCATAGTGCTCTTGTTTCTATACCAGTGGACAAAAGCTCTCAAGAAAATTACCACATCAGGCAGGGACAGTGTTACAGGGAGGCAGAAGTTGCAGGAAGTGGTGTCACATGAACCGACAGAGATGCTCTAGTGCCCCCCAAGTATCCCCCTCCCTGGCTCCAAACTGACCACCACAAGGGGCGTCCCAGCTAAGCTCCACACTGGCCAGATCTGCTGGTGCTTCTGCATGTTTATCCTGCTGCTTGGAAGTGAGACCCACTTGTGTTGGAAGGGAGCCCTGGCACCAGGAGACAGACCCTCCAAGGGGATCAGCCCCACATGTGGGATCAGCTGGGCTTGTCCAAAACACTAACTTCCCCTAGTCAACTGAGGGCATTGGAGCCTTGGACTCTTGGGCAGCAGACTCAACGCTGGCTGCAGGACTCAGTCCTGCAGGTCTTTAAGGCCTGGATTTGTGGATGACTCACAGGGACAAGGTCCAGGGAGGCTTCTGGAGGCTGAGCCTCTCAGACAAAGCCCAGTGTCAGGGCAAAAAGGGAAGACAGACAGTACTGACAGCACAGCGGCATGTCATTATCCAAAAGGCTGGCTCATTCTTTCTTGGAACTGCCTTGCACAAACTAGGGAAGGAGTGGAAAAGGGCACTGCCATTGATGGGGTGCTGATCCCATCAACTGGCAGAGTCTGGGCTAAGCCATTTATTTCTCATGGTCACCCTGTTGGGGTGGCAAATGAGCAGAAGCTCACAGAGTAAAGTCTGAGGGTGCATATTCCATCCCGCTCTGACTCCAGTTCCCCACGACGTGAAGCAGGGAGGTCTAAGAAATTCTGGTGGGAAACAGGGTAGGTGCCCACATCAGAGCTGAAAAGCCAAGAACAGGGCCCAGTCCCCTGTTCCCACAAGGGAAGCCCCGGGTTCCAGCTCACACAGAACATCCAAGGACTACATGAGTTACACACCAGTGCTCATTTTTGCCTCCAGAGCACATGTGGTAAACTTCACGAAGTGAACAGAATGCCCAGGAAATGACTCAATGAGACAAAAGTTTAGATGCCAGCAAGTGTAGACGCCAACCAGTAGGTTTAATTACTGGATGTTGGAAACATGTTTTAAAGGCACCAAGCAGCCCAAGTGTCCTAGCAGCAAATAAATGGATAAGTGAAATGTGATGAATCCATACAGTAGAATATTACTCAGCCCGAACAAAGGAGGAAATCCTAATGTTATCGGGGGGATAGGGACACCCCCATTTAAATTCCTCCTTCCTATGGGTTTTCCCGCCTGCGCGCAGCAGCTGCTCAGATATCAAACCTTAACAACCAGGATAGACAAGAGATTTATTTACAGATACGGAAAAAAAACCAAACCGAAAGAGTCCACACCCTCACAAATGTTTTAAACGAATAGAGCCCCACTTCTGCTCCTCAAGGAGCTTCGTGGGGTTTACCTCAGTCTTAGGGCACTTCTGGTTGGAAGTGCCAGGACCTTGACTCCCAGTCCTGTTGCTCCAGTTGGTACCAGATGAATCCAACCAACACAGGCGGGGCTCAGATGGTCTCCCAAAGGCAGGCCTCTCCGAGTGTCACCGTGGCTCCGCACTTCACCCGGGTCATCTCTCCTCCTCCTTCACACAGGTCTTGTTCCTCAGGAACCAAGTGCTGGGGAGGTGAAGAAGCTCCAGAGGACCCAGCCGGGTCCTTCTTCCAAGGCCCCAAACCTCTGCGCCTGATCCCAATCTCCAGGCTCTCGCTCTCACTCCACTTTTCACGCTCCTCTCCAAAATTGTGTATCTCTCCACACTCTACCTTTCCTCTTTTTATCCTTCTCCCTGCTTCCCATTGATCATCCCCCCTTGGTGTGTTACCTCCCTTTTCCCTCTGGGCCGGACTTCGACCTCAGGACCCTACATTACATAACCCC
>PVHY01025339.1:0-18567 GCA_004024945.1 Uropsilus gracilis
AAAGACAAAATTTGCAAGTTGACTATAGATCTGAGGGATCTAACGGGAGGGTAAAGGAAAGGGTTGAAATAGGGGAGGGAAGACAAAGGACTTATAATGATTGTTCATGAGTGCTGTGGTGGTGGGACTATTGGGACTATTGGGACTGCACTTGAGGGGAGAAATTGTCTTGCACATAAGTAAATGATGATGTAAGAAAACAAAATAAAGCTTATTTTTTGATCCCTTTGTTTCTCTGTGTTCTACTTATAAATGATACCATGTGGTATTTATCTTTCTTCTTCTGGCTTATTTTACTTAACATATCCCTTTCAGCTCCATTTATGTTGCTGCAAGTGGCATGAGTTTAACTGTTTTGATATCTCAGCAGTATTCCCTTTTATTATGTGTACCACTTCTTCTTGACCCACTCATCTGTTTTTGAACATCTAGGTTGTTTCCATATCTTGGCTACTATGAAAAGAGTTGCAACAAACATAGGAGTGCAGATTTCCTTTCTAATTAGCTTTTGTGTTCTTTAGATAGATATGCAGGAATGGAATTACTGTGTTATATACAGATCCAGTTTTAGTCTTTTATGCATATGTGGAGAAAAAAGAACACTCTTACACTGCTGGTGGGAGTGCAAACTGGTCCAGCCACTATGGAAGGCTGTGTGGAAGACCCTCAAACAATTGAAAGTAGAACTACCATTCAACTCAGCAATCCCACAACTGGTAATCTACCCAATGGATAAAAAAAAAAAAAAACACTAATCTTGTACGCACATATTTATTACAGCACTATTTACAATTGCCAAGATATGGAAACAACCTAAATACTCCAAAACTGACAGATGTGGTATATTTACACAATGAAATATTATGCATTAATCAAAGAAGGAAAGCATATGTCATTTGCAGGAAAACATGATGGAGCTAGAAGGAATTATCTTAGTGGAAATATGCCAGAAAAAGAGAAATATGAGATGGTCTCATTTATGTAAGGGATATAGGTAAAACAAAAAAACAAACAAACGGACAAAAATATAAAATTGCCGAAACTATAGAACTGAAACATACAGCAAGAGAGGGGGAGGAGGAAGAAAATTGAGGAGGGGAGGGCATAAAAGACTGAGATCTTTTACAGGTGATAAGGTGATGGGAGAATCTTGGGATAGATAATATGTATATAAATGTACAACCAATTAAAAAAAAACCTGAAAAAGTGCCTATTTAGCTCATTTCTCATTTCTAGAGTTATTTTTTTGTTTGTTTTTGAATTATGAATTTTCGTAGATACTTGCTATCAATCCCTTTTCAAATGTAATGGTGTACATTTTCTCCCAGTCAGTGAGGTGTGTCTTCATTTTGGTTACCATCACATTCATTGTTCAGCAGTTTCTCAGTTTGACGTCATTCTAGTTGATACTCTCCTTACTTTTGGAAATGAACCCTTAAAGATATTTCTGAAGTTTATTGTTTTCCTCATGTTTCCTTCTATATATTTTAAAAATTTCTTCCTTGATTTCCTTCCTAATCAGGTGGTCATTTAGTAGCATGTTGCTCAGTCTTCACATATTAGAGTATTTCCTTGTTTTCTTTTTGTAATTGGTTTCTAGTTCAGTACCTTTATATTCAGAGAAGATATCTGTATAATTTCAGTTTTCATGAATTTGTTGATGCTTGTTTTGTGAACCAGTATGTTGTCAATCCTGGAGAATGACTCATATTCACATGACAAAAATATGTATTTGACTTTTTGGGGAAGCAGTATCTCAACAATATCTATTAAATCCACGTGGTTTAGCCATTTTTTAGCATTATTATATACTTGTTTTTTTTCTGTCATTGATCATTGTTTATTGTCATTGATATCTTTGACCACGGATGTATTTTCTTCAATGTCTGTTTTAAGATTTGATAGTAAATGTTAGATGTATTTTGGGGCTCATTTATTTGATGAGTATATATATATATATATACTCATATAATATATATATACTCATATATATAAATATATATATAAATATATAAAAAATATATAAATATATATAAAATATATAAATAAAAATATATATAATATAAATAAAATATATATAAAATATATAAATATAATAAATATAATATAAATATAATAATATAAATAAAAATATATAAAATATATAAATATAAAATATATAAATAAAAATATATAAATATAAAAAAATAAAAATATATAAAAAATATATAAATATAAATATATATAAAAATATATATAAAAATATATATAAATATATATATATATATATTTATATATATTTTTTGAGACTAGGTCTCACTATTTTTGCCTGTGGAACTGCAGGCTCACATTGCCCAGGGTGCCATAGACTCAAGTGACCCCCAGCCTCAGCTTCCAGGTAGCTGGGATTACAGGTGCGTGCCACCATGCCCAGCTGTTTTTTTGGACTAGGTCTTGCTGTGTTGCCCCGAGTGGGACTCGAACTGTGATCCCTAGCCCCAGCTGCTTCATAGGCTGAAGCTTACAGGCAGGAGCCACCGAACCCAGATTTTGATGAGTATATATTGATGAATGTTATATCTTCTTATATTGTTCTCTTAATTTTTATATAATGTCTCTTACTTTTTAAAGCTGGAATTTTGTTTTATCTGATATGAATATGACTGTTCATGCTTATCTTTGGGTTTCATTTGCTTGCAATATTGTTTTTTCTATCCCTTTATTTTCAGTCTAGCTTATCCTTGAAACTTACAGGTATTTCCTAGAGACAGCAGGAGGTTGTAGTCTGTTACCCGATCTAACCAAATACTCTGTAATTTCTTATTGGTGAATTCAGTTTATTGACAGACTGATTTCTGATAGATAAATGAAGGTTCGTTACTGCCATTTCCTCCTTTTTTTGTGCTTTTATTTCTTTGTTTGCTCAGGTTCTTTTTTCTTTTTCTTTTTTTATAACTCTTTTGGTATAAACACTAATGCTCCTTTTAAAATTTCTTGGAGCAGGATTTAGTGATTACAAATTCCAGATGATTCTGTTTGTCTGAGAAGGCCCTTATTTCTTCCTCTTATCTGAAGTAGAGCTTTATAAGATAGAGTCTTCTTGGTTGGAAGTTTTATATTGGAGTAAATTATTTGCTCCATTCTTTTTTTGCCTGCAATATTTCTTCAGAGGATTCTGTTGTTAACCTAATTGGGTTTCCTTTATACATTATCTGTTCCTCCCCATCATCAATTTCCTTAATTTCCAATCTTGGAAAATTTTACTATGATATGTATTGCTATAGGTTTTCTATTGTTTTTGTAGTCTGTTTATTCTTTTCCTTTCGTTCTTTATTTTTTATTTTTTTATATTATTTTTTAAATTAAATAATTTATTTATATATGAATTTCACATCTTTGTAATCCCAGGGATTTCCCCCCGCTCCCTGATCATTTCCTCCCTTCCCTCCCCTTGAGTTGCATACTTCAGTTTGGTGGTTAGCTTGTTTTGACTGTTTCTCATGGCTTTTGTTTATTTTTTCCCCTATATCTCATATATTAGTGAAACCATTTGGTTTCTGTCTTTTTCTTTTTGACTTGTTTCTGCTAATATGATTTCTTCTAAGTACATTCATGTTATCATAAATTCATCAAATATGTCATTTTTAATTGATGAGATGAGTAATATTCCATTGTGCATATATACATTTTTTTCATCTAGTCATCTGTTTTGGGGCATTTAGGTTGCTTCCAAGTCCTTGCAATTACAAACAGTGCTGCAGTAAACATCTGAGCCAGGTGTCCCTTTGTACCCACATTGAGGTCTCTTTTGGGTAGATTCCCAGAAGAGCGAATGCTGGGTCAAATGGTAGTTACATTTTCATTAATTTGAGGGTCTTCTACACAGCTTTCCATAGTGGTTGAGTGGTTGGCCCATTTTACAATCCCACCAGCAGTGTAGTAGTGTTCCTTTCTCTCCACATCCTCGCCATCAATTTTTGTTGCCCGTTCTTTGGATGTGGGACATTCTTATTGGTGTAAGGTGGTTATCTCATTGTGGTTTGGATTTGCATTTACCTGATTGCTAGTGATGTTGAACAATTTTTCATGTGCCTGTTGGCCATTTGTATTTCCTCTTTGGAGAAGTATCTTTTTAGTTCTCCCCATTTTTTTATTGGGCTTCTTGTTTTGTTTTTGTTTATTTGTGTGAGTTCCTTGTGGATCTTTGTTATTAAACCCTTATCACTCTTGTGGAGGGCAAAATTTTTTTCCCATTTGGTTGGGCTTCTTTTTATTTTTTCTATTGTCTCTTTTGCCTTTTAGTTTGATGTAGTCCATCTGTTTATATTTTCCTTGATTTTTTTTTTTTTTTGCCATCTGTAGATGTGTCCAGAAAGGGATTTCTGAATTGCAATTCATGGAGAGTTTTGCCCAAGTTTTCCTCTATGTATGTTATGGTTTCAGGTCTGACATCTAAGTCTTTTATCCATTTTGAACTGATTTTTGTACATGGTGTGAGGGAGTTGTCTTGGTCCATCCATTTTTTGCAGGTCTTAGTCCAATTTTCCCAGCACCATTTATTGAAGAGGCTATCTTTGTTCCAAGGTAAGTTTTTCACTCCTTTGTCAAAGATTAGTTGACTATATATGTGTGGTTTTATTTCCGGGCACACAATTCTGTTCCATTGGTCTGATTATCTGTTTTTGTACCAGTACCAAGCTATTTTAATTATTATGGCTTTTTACTATAGTTTGAAATTTGGAATTGTAATACCTCCATTCTCTTTTTTTTTTCTGGTCAGGAGCCTTTTTGATTTTCAAGCTTTTTTGTTATTCCATATGAATTCAGTAATTTTTGTTCTATCTCTTTAAAGAATGTCATTGGGATTTTTATAGGGATTGCATTGAGTCTGTAGATTGCTTTTGGTTAGGATGACCATTTTGATGATGTTAATTCTTCCAATCCACGAGCAAGGAATATCATTCGATTTCCTTATGTCTTCTTCTATCTCTTTTGGCAACATTTTAAAGTTTTCTTTGTATAGTTCTTTCATGTGTTTTGTTAGGTTTATTCCCAAGTATTTAATTTTTTTGGTGCAATGGTAAATGGGATGGTTTTTCTGATTTCTTCTTCTATTTGACTTTGTGTGTATAGGAAAGCTACCGACTTCTGTGTGTTGATTTTTTTATCCAGCTACCTTACTGAATTGGTTTATTATTTCAAGTAATTTTTTGTGGATTTTTTTGAGTTGTCTATAGAGAATCATGTCATCTATATATAATGATAGCTTCAGTTCCTCTTTTCCTATTTGTATCTTTTTTATGCCTTGCTCTTGCCTTATTGCCCTAGCTAGAACTTCCAGTACAATGTTAAAAAGTAGTGGGGAGAGTGGCCATCCTTGCCTTGTTCCAGATCTTAATTGGAATGATTTTAGTTTTTATCCACTTAGGATGATGGTTGTCATAGGTCTGTCATCGATGGCTTTTATTATGTTGAAGTATGTTCCTTTAATCCCTAATTTTCAAAGACTTTTATCATGAATGGATGCTGGACATTGTTGAATGCTTTTTCTGCTATTGATATGATCGTGTGGTTTTGTTTTTCTCTTTGTTGATGTGATATATTGTATTAATTGATTTTCAAATGTTGAACCATCTCTGTGCCCCTGTGCCCACTTGGTCATGGTGAATAATGCTTTTTATTTAAAATTTTTGAATCCATGTTCATTAGGGAAATTGGTCTATAGTTTTCTTTCTTGGTGCTGGCCTTAACTAGTTTTGGTATGAGTGTGACGTTTGCTTCATAGAATGTGTTTGACAGTTTTCCTTCTTTCTCAATTTTCTGGAAAAGTTTAAGTAGTGCAGGTGTTATTTCATATTTGAATGTCTGGTAGAATTCAATAGTAAAGCCATAGGGTTCTGGATTCTTGTTTTTAGGCAGAGTTTCAATGACTGCTTCAATTTCGCTGCCTGTGATTGGTTTATTTAATTAAATTCTCTGTATCTTCTTTGTTCAATTTTTGATATTTGATTCTAAGAATCTGTCCATCTCATCCAGGTTGTTGTATTTATTTCCATATAGTTGTTCATAGTAATCTCTTATTATCCTTTATATTTCTTTTGTATTTGTTGTAATTTCTCCTTTTTCATTTGTGATCCTGTTTATTTGAATTTTTCTCTTCTTTCCTTTGTGAGCTTTGCAAAGGGTTTATCCATTTTATTTATTTTTTTCAAAGAAACAGCTTTTGGTTTTGTTGATCTTCTGGATAGTCTTCTTGGTTTCCAAGTTACTTATTTCTTCTTTTAATTTTGTTATTTCTTGTCTTCTGCTGGGTTTGGGGTTTTTTGTTACTCTTTTTCTAATTTTTTGAGTTCGTAGATTAGGTTGATTCTTTGGTTAGTGTCTTGGTTTTTGATATGGGCCTGTATTGCTATGAACCTTCCTCTTAGGTATGCTTTTGCTGCATCCCAGACATTTTGGAATGTTGTATTTTCTTTGTTGTTTGTTTTGAAGTAAGTTTTAATTTCCACTTTAATTTCTTCAATTACCCATTTTTCATTTAGTGGAATGTTGTTCCATCTCCAAGTGTTGGATATTCTTCTTGCTTTCTTTTCATTGTTGATTTCTAGTTTGTTACCTTTATGGTCTGAGAATAAAGTTGGTATTTTAATCTTTGTGTATTTATTAATGTTTGCCTTGTGGCCTAGTATGTGGTCAATTTCAGAAAATGATCCATTTGCATTTGAGAGGAAGGAATGGGTGTAGTGTCCTATAGATATCTATTAGGTCCATTTTGTCTAGGTCTTTTAAGGCTTTTGTGTCCTTGTGTAGCTTTTGTTTTTTTGATCTGTCCTTTGTTGAGAGTAGGGTGTTAAAATCTCCTACTACATATGTGTTTTTATCAATATTTGTGTTCAGATCTCTTAGTAGTTGTTTTATGAATCTTGGTGTACCCTCATTTGTTGAGTATATGTTGATTATTGTTATATCTTTTTGATGGATTGACCTTTGAACAATTAGGTAGTGAACTTCTTTATCCGTTGACACTTTTAATTTTGAAATCTTCTTTGTCTGCTATAAGAATGGCTACCCTGCCTTTTTGGGGGGGCCATTTGCTTGTAGAATTGTTTTCCATCCTTTTACCTTCAGTCTATACCTATATTTTGGGATCAGATGTGTTTCTTGGAGGCAGCAGAATATTGGGTTCTGTCTTTTAATCTAGTCTGCAACTCTGTGTCTTTTGATTAATGAGTTTAGTTCATTGACATTTAGAGTAATTATTGATATTTGAGGTTCTAACATTGGATTCCTGGTCATTGGGTATCTGTTTTAGTTTCTTTTTTTATTTCTTCTTTTTATTTTTCTATGGGTTTCAGTCTTAGAGCTTCTTGCAGGAGTTCTTGGAATTGGGGGTTGGTGGTAGCATATTTCTAGAGGCTTTGTTTGTCTGAGAAGGTTCTAATTTTTCCTTCATAAAGGACAATTTTGCTGGGTAGAGTATTCTTGACTGGCACTTTTTGTCTTGGAGTGTTTTAAAGATGTGGCCTCATTCTTTCCTTGCTTGGCGTGTCTCTTCTGAGAAATCTGAGGTCAGTCTAATGAGTTTTCCTTTGTAGGTTATCTGTTTCCTCTCTCTTGTTATTCTCATAATTTTTTCTTTATCTTTGGCTCTTGAAAGTTTTACTATGATGTGTCTTGCTGTGTTTCTTCTTTCATTAAAGTAGTTTGGTGTCCTTTTTGCTTCCTGTATGTCTACTTTCATTTCTTTCTCCTCCATTATTTCATTAAAAAGCCTTTCAGATCCTATGTCTTTCTCTTCTCCTTCTGGGATTCCAATTACTCATATTTGTTTCCTTTAGGGTATCTGGCAGATCTCTGATTTATTCTTCTGTTTTCTTTGTTTTTCTCTCTCTTTCTTCATCCTGTCTACTTCTGTATCCTTTAGTGTGCTGATTCATTCTTCTATTTCTTCTAATCTGATTTCGTGGCTTTTTCCTGCATTTTTGAGCTCTTCTATTGCTCCTCTTAAACACTGTATCTCCTGCAGCTTCTTATTTAGGGTTTCAATTTCATTCTTTTTTTCATCAATGATATAGCTCATTTTGCTGCATTCTTTTCATTTTTTTTGCTTATAGTTCATTGATAGCTTCTAACCTCTTGCTCTCTTTTTTTTTAAACCTCTTTCTTGGCCTCTTTGAGTGCTTTTATCACATTGAATCTTAATTCTTTGTTTGGCATATAGAGCATCTCTTCCATGTCATCCTTGTAGGTTTCTGCAGATTATCCTTTGGTGGTGAGTTATTTTTCTTAAGGCTTGCTTGAGTATTTGTATTTTTCCTCCTTCCTGTGTTTTCTCTTTGGGCTTCTCTACATATTGAGTATCTACTGCTCTAGTATTTGATGACATGTTGAAGCTTACCTAGTTTTGGTTAATTCTGCCTTTGTGCTTTTGCTGCTGTGGTGATTATATCTTGTTTCAGTTGGCTATTTTGGGGGAGAAGTTCCTTTTCAGAGAGTGGATGTGGTGATTATATGTGGTTTCTATTGTATTGCCTGTCTTCTTTTTTTGTTGTTCCTGCTCTTAGATTGATGTGTCTTAAATATTTTTCAGTGCCCCTGAGTGTCTAGGGCTTGTTGTATAAACCTTTTTGACTGGAGTGTCTTGACATTGTTGGGTAGTGAGTGTCCTTGGTTCTCTAGTCTAAACCAGTGCTGTGCAGCAGCGCTGGTGCTTCTGGGCTGCTGGGGTATGGGCTCTTCGTAGCCAAGTTTTCCCTTGGCTGGTAAAACTCAGTCTGTGCCTTAGTCTGTATAACTGAGGACTATTCAGATGCAAGACTCATGGCCCCATCCTATATCCCAGGTGCGTTACCTGGGCAACTGGAAGTAGTTCAATGCAAAGTTGGACCCCTTACCTGAGCCCCACTGGCCTGCTGGGGTGTGGGCTCTTGGAAGCCAAGTTGGACTTCCCTGGGCTGGTAAAACTCAGTCTTCGCCTCAGTCTCTTCTTTCTTTTTTTAAAGCTTCCTGTTCAGGTCCTTCAAGTTTGGGATATTTTCTGTTGTTATTTCTTTAAACAATTTTTCAAGTCCTTTCTCTCTTTCTTTGGGATGCCTCTGAGTTTTATAATTCTTTGTCTTATGGTGTCAGGTAATTCTTAAATGGTTGCTTAATTTTTCTTCCTTTGTATCTTTTTTCTTCCTATTTTGTTTTCCTTTTTTCACCTTTGAGGTCACTGATTACCTCTTTCATCTGTTTTTTTTCTACTTCTTTGGTGGCTTTCTATAGTATTTTTTTAAACCTCTTTCACTGGTCATTCTATATCCTCCAATTCCATTATTTTCTTTTTTTAAGTTTTAGTTTTTATTTTCCTTTTCTTGAATGCTTTTCTCATAGCATCATTTTATGAGTTTTCCTTCTTTTATCTCTAAAATGTTTTTCTTCATCTTCATTGGATTGTTCTAACTTTTTTCTAATCATGGCAATTTTGAATTCTGTGTCTGATAGGTAAAAAAGTTTTGGAGTTTTGTCTTTTTCTCTGCATGTTTTCCAAAGAACTTGCTTGGCATTTTTATTTTTCATTCTCCGTTTTGTTTTCTTTGCTGAAGTAGGGGGTTTTGTTTTGTGGGGATACTCCTCTCCCACTGTTCTAGGCATTTCTTTGTGGTGGGCTTTGCAGTGTAGTCTGGGATCTCTCATTGTTCCTCAGGGAAATCTGCCAATGGTAGGAAGGATGCTCATCCGGAATTTGGGGTGAGTGGTCTCCCTAGAGGAGAATCTGAAAGAAAATGACACCTTTAAATTGCACTTCCATGCCCATCATCTCTACAGCTTCCTACCACTCACCTACTCTTGTATATTGACCTATGAGAAAAAGCTATTGCTCTCACACATGCTTTCTCTCAAATCTACTTTTGGACTACACTACCATTTTTATTCTATATGAATCTGAGTATCATTACAAGCCTGAATGTTTTTATGATTTCATGGTCTTATTCTAGTTAACCTACTTTATTAATGCTATTATTTCTTTATTATAACAAGTTGGCCAGTAGAAGTTTTATTAAACTGGTTCAATTGCCCTTTAAAGACTTTATTAATTCTTTTGTAATTATTCTTGGATGTTGTTCCTTCCTCTTCTAATAATTTTCAGCCTCAAAAAATACAATTACCTACCTTTCAAAGAGTTTGAATTTCTTTTAGTAGAGAATAGTGTTACAAACCAAGATATGAACCATAGGCATGTGTAATGAAATAGTAAAACTGTGTGACTGAAATATAAATGCATGTATTTTGTTTGTAATAAACCTGGATATAATATTGTCATATCATTCTCTTTTTATAACATGAAATTCCTTTGGTCACCAGAATGTGTTCCTCTTTTAAATATTCTTAATACATGACGTTTTTGTATGAGAGCTGCTCTTCATGCTCACTCTCAGCATCAAAGGAGTTCAGTAATCAACCATAGAAATTGTACCAAAGAAACAGAGGTTTTTTTTTTTTTTCAAGTTTTCAGTCTTCTTATTCCGCATTAGATAATAAACACTTTCACAATGATTTCTAAAATACCTGCATGGTATTCTAACTAACAAATTACTGCATTGTACAAAACCATTACCCAAATGGTAGATGAGAAAAAGAAGGTTTTGATTCTACTCAATGACTGGGAGTTCCTGTTCCTGTTGAAAAAGTTGAACTTGTTTGTCAAATAGCTCTTAATTTACCCAAAAACATGTAGGAAAGCAATAAATTAATGAGAAATACAGAAGACACTGCCAAGGTTATAGTCCACTGGGCTACTGTCTCCTGTGATTAATTGGCATTAAAAATGGAGAAGTCTTAGGAGAAAGAACCCAAAATGATTATAGGGGATTTCTCCAGAGAACTTAGAACAAACTTCATGCATCTCCAATTATTTTAGTTAAATTAGCTTACCATCACTGCATTTTCATCTCATGATTTTTAGGATTCAAGGGCCAAATTAATAAAACCATATATACAGAGTAAAGTGCTTACATAGTTGCATATAATTTTAACTTTTTAGTAAATAAGTTCCCATAATATTTTTATTTGACATTACAATATTTTAATTTTTTTAAATTAAAAATTGATTTTCTGTATATTCTCTAAGTTATAAAAAGTGATATGCTTTTGTGTGCATCTGATTTGATGAAAACAGAGACTATCTGACTAGATTTTTGTTTTATGGTATATGAAGAACACATGAGAAAAAAACTGGCAGATGGGTAACAACTGCTGTACACCATTGTGCCTGCATTTACTAAGGCTGTATTATGCATTTACATTTTAAGATAGTAAATCTCAATATAAATGGGCTTACCACAGTAAAAATTTCTCTAGACACATTTGATAAATTGTTCTAACAAACAGCTATGCTTGCCTCTTTGAGTACTATATATGAGGGCTTATATGCAATAATGACAGTGTTAAGTGACTGAGCTTCAATGTTACCCCCGAATTAACTATTTACAACAAAAGCCTGATGCTCTACAATCAAATACTGTTATAACTCATTTGATATTATCTGGCATTCTAAAATTGGATTGGCAAACTTATATATATATTTGTTAAATTTTCAGTAATTTTTACAGCATCTAGTCTTCTGCTTTCTCTCTCTTCTTCTGGACACTCATACATCTCTAGAAGAATCTGATGGTTTTCCAGAGGTGTCTTAAGTGCTACAGATATTTGTACCTTTTTTCTTGCTATTTACATATTAGATAATCTCTACTGACTTAATTGAAGTTAGATGATATATATTTTTTTGCCAGCTCAACTATGCTTTTGAACTGCTTACTTTTCAGAGAGAGAAAAAATGATGAAAAATGAGAAACTGAGATTTGTAGAATACCAAGTAATATATGAAGATATATTATTACACAGAAATCTCAGAGTAGAGAGAAAGAACCAAAAAGTGAAAATAATAGCTCAAAATTAACAAAGATGATGAAAAACATTAATCTACACATCACAAAAATGCTCAAAGTTGTCAATAACAAAACTATTAGAATCAAATTGTAGGAATAGAGAGAATTGAAACCAACAAGACAGAAGTGACTTATCAAGTTTAACAAATCCTTACTAAGATTAATAGCCAATTTGTCATCAGAAAATATAGAGACAGGTAGTCATGGGGTTGACATAATTCGGTTGCTGAATGAAAAAATGAAATTGCCACAAAAAGCCTTTCTAGCAAACTAACCCTTGAAGATTAAGGAGAAATTTAGCAATTTGTAGATATATAAAAATGTAGAGTTCACTTTTCGTGTATGGTGCTACAGGAAACGCTAAAGAATTCCAGTTTGAAATGAAAAGACATTAGTTGGACCTTAGGATATACAATGATGTTAAAAAATATATATGTACAATCAATCTAAAAGACTTAAATTAAAAAATATTAAAAAAAAGAATGCATTAGTTGTTAATAGGAAGACAAATGAACAAATAGAAAATACTGGTAAAAAATAACTACATGAGTTAATGTAAGTCACTGTAATACAGCATTCTTAGCTCATAATTCTTATTTTTTTTTGTTACCTGAAAGGGAAAATAATATAATTTATCTGCTTGGGAACATGATGTATGAAGATGTAATTTGTGTGAACACCAAGAAAAAAAGTGCAAAAGTGATTAGAAGTAGAATTTTTGCATAATATGAATACTAAGTTAATTCAAAGATTAGTATAACAAATTTATTAAGATACTAAAGATAATGAAAAAGAAAAAATTACAAAAATAATCATTAGAAATTAGTCAAAAGCATATGCTAAAAATTGAGACATGAAGAAAAGTAAATATTGGGGGATTTAGGAACAAGAAACAAGTTCTTTAGGAAATAAGTAAATGGCAGACAAATTTCCTTATCAGTATTTAATTTCCAAAGAGTCTGTCTGCTGGCAGGCAGGACTCTGGGCCCTGCCCTGCCCCCATGCTGGTTCCTCCCTGCATGGGGGCAGTCCCAGCTTGCTGGCCATGGGTCCCCTGTCTCCCTTGGGCTAGGAGCTGGGGGAAACATGCCTCCACCAATCGGGGCTGCAGATGGCTGCCCTGTGCAACCATCCACTGGTGGATGGGGTTAAATCCCCACCCGGGCCCCTCTCCCCAGTTCCCTAGGCATAAGGGGCTTACCCAAGGGAGTCCTTGCCGCCCTTGTTCCCTGCTAGGAAAGGAACTCTGGGGTCCCAGGACTCTGGGCAGGCAGACAGTCTTTGAGGCTGCCTCCTCGTGGGCAGGGCTTTGGGCTGCTGGCAGGCAGGGCTTTGGGCTCCACCCAGTCCCATGCAGGTTCCTCCAGTGTGGGGTGGGCGCCCAGATTGCCTAGCATGCATCCCCAAAACCCCCTGAGATAGGGACTGGGGGAAACATACCTCAGCCAATCCAGGCTGCAAATGGCAAACATGTGGGCAGGGTGCCCTTTGTTTCCTGGTCCCATTTAAGAGGTCCCTGGATCCCGGCGCTTCCTGCAGGTTGAAGATTCAGTGGATTCCTCACCATCCCTCTCCCCTGAGTCACAGGAGGGAGGAGCAGGAGGGCAGGGCATCCAGGGAAATGGGTGGCCTAGCTCCAGGATGGGAGCTAGCCAAAAACGTGGGCAGAGTGCCCTTTGTTTCTGAGTCCCATTTAAGGGGTCCCTGGACCCTGGTGCCACCTGCAGATCGGAGATGTGGCAGGTGCCCCCCTCCCCTCCGAGTTGAAAGAGGGAGGCACAGGAGGGCAGAGCATCCAGGGAAAACTCAAAGATTTGTTTTGATGCTATTTAGTTTATTTAAAAAATTGATGTTTCAGTTAAGTCAAATAGAGAAAAATCAGATAACTATCATAAGTAAAATTTAAAAAGTTACTACAAATTTACAAAAATATGAAAAATTCTCAATGAATACTATGAAGTATAATTTAGCATCAAACTGGTTACATGTGAATTCTACTTAAATTTTAAACAAAATTGACACAATTGTTCTCAAGTTGCATCAAAGAGTAAAAAGAAAGAAATGCTTCCTAACTTACTCTGTTTAGCTAAATACCAGCTACCAAAACTAAAAAAGATACTACACACACACACACACACACACACACACACACACACACAAAAAAAAGTCCTACAAAACAGATCTGCAGATATTCCTTTAGCACACAAATGTAAGTACCCTAAGCAATATGCAATAGTATACAATATTCCAAACAAAGCAAGCATTATAGTTATATCATAAAACACATACTTCTTAGAGTTATTCTAAGAAAAAAAACATAACAACACGCAAAGTCAAATCTATCCATAAGAATGAAGAATAAAAATCAAACAGTTTAGCCAAGGCCAGCTACAGTCTTACTGGTAAGGGCCTGGCCTAATGCTCGTGGGTGGACCCCCATTCACAGCAGTGTGATCTTAAAACAAAGATTGGGAAAGAAAGAAAAGCACAAGTGAATACACAAGTCTTTAAGGGAATACCATACCACAATAAAAGCAGAAACCCCCAGGATCCAATCCAAAAATCATGTAAGATCTGTTATTGCTAACTGGACAGAATTCAAACTTTCCTTTATAAATGTGTGACACCGTAAATGGATCAAAGATATGAACTTATTCATTCCAAACATCACTCTGGCACATTGGAGATGGTTCCAGCAAGTTTCTTATCTGTAAATGGCAGGTCCCCCTAGTCTCCTATGATTAACCCACTGGGGAGACATTTCCCTGAAAGATAAAGGATATTTAATCCCACAGTATTTTCTGCTAGATAATGAATCCCCCTATAACGATGAGATCTTGGTTTCACCTTCCTTATTACTCAATTATACCGGGGTATTTATGGGGTTTGGAGACTCTAATAAACAACTCATGCTTACTGAGGTCATGCTTACTGAGCTCTGGTCTAAGATTTCATCTTAGCACATATATGTGGGATATGGAGAAACCAAACAAAGTGTTGAACAAAGAAAAACTTCAAACTTCTAAGCTGACTATAGATATGAGGCATCAAGAAGAGAGAAAAAAAGGTGAGACCAGGGGAATAAAGTGTAAAATGGAGTATGGTGGATGACTATAGGTGCTTCATAGTGGGAGTGCTATGAGGAAAACTTTCTGAATGCAGATAAGGAAATAAATATGCAAATATATGAGTTAAAAGATTACTAATGTTTCTAAATAAAATGAAACACATGCCAAGACAGGCAGTAATGAAACATCTTAGAGATGAAATCAAAGAAAGGAATATTGAAGTTGGTGAAAGGGAAGAAGCAGATAACCTATAAAGAACACCCTACCAAGCTGATTTCATATTTCTCTGAAAAAATACTGTAAGAAAGGACAGAATAGAATAATGTGATTGGAGAACTTAAAGAATAAACTTAAAAACTACTACCAGTCAAGAATCCTCTTTCCTCCTAGGCTCTCCATTAAGTATGAGGGAGAAAAAAGCCTTTTCAAACAATCTGAAGGAGACTGCAA
The DNA here is from genome assembly GCA_004024945.1 of Uropsilus gracilis. Lineage (NCBI taxonomy): Eukaryota > Metazoa > Chordata > Mammalia > Eulipotyphla > Talpidae > Uropsilus > Uropsilus gracilis. The sequence goes on from PVHY01025339.1 coordinate 15,428, forward strand.
AAACTAGGCCTTCATCCAGGAAATTTTAAAAGAACTCTAATATCTAAGCCAAATTGAGGAGTATACACAAAGAATTGAACAAGAAAATAGATATAACCATAAAATTAAGGCATATTACACTTTTCTGACTCAATAGTCATTCTAAATGTAAATATACTAAACTGACTAAATAGACTATTAGACTAAAACACTGCTAAAAGACAGTGAGTATCTGGTTGGATTACTAAACAGAATTCAATTTTCTGCTGTGTCCAGGAGAAACATCTGAGATCCAAAGAGAAACATAAATTCTACAAGTAATTAAGACCCAAAGGAAAGTGGGGATAACCATACTTGAATGAGACAAGATAGATTTCCAAGTAAGAATGGTAACAGGAGAGGGAGGGATACTATTGCGTGTGGGAAAACATACATGAGGATGATGAATATATAAATATATACTCACCAAAAAAGAAGCACCAAAATGTATTAGCAATAACTATTGATTCTGAAAGCAGACATTGGAAAAACAATTTTGTGGTAGGAAATTTCAACACCCCACTCTCAATAGTGGACAGTCAAATGATAGAAAACAAATAGAGATATCGAGTCTTAAAAATGAATCAGACCACTCAGGGCAGCGCCCTTCCAAAAGCAAAGTAGACATTTTTCTTGAGTGCACACAGGGCATTCTCCATGACTGATCACATATTGTCACAAGGTCACGATCAACAAATTCAAAAAGGTTGAAATTATACCAAGCATCTTTAAAAGTATGAAACTAGAATGAATTACAAAAGTAAATCAGGGGATATCTTTAAAAAGCGAAAACTGAAAAATACACTACTGAAATTTTCTAGTCAATGAGGAAGACAAAGAACAAATAAAAAATAAAACTTGATACAAATGACTATGAGTACATAATCATCCAGAATTTATGGGACACTGCAAAAGCAGTATGAAGAGGAAAATATAGTAATATAGGCCCACACTAAGAAACAAGAAAGAGCTCAAATAAACAGTCAGGAAAAAGAGCAAATAAAACCAAAGGTTGGAAGAAAAAAAATAATAAGAAAAGCCAGAGCATAAAGAAATGAAACAGAAGTCTAAAAATTCAAAAGATTAATAAAATAAAAAGTTGAATCTTTGAAAATATAACAAAATAAACAAATCTCTAGGCTTACTAAAAAATAAGGGAATAACTCAAATAAATAGGATAAAAATGATAGGGAAGTTATCACAGACACTCAGAAATTCAGAGTAATAAATAGTTTTTAATGTTAGCAAGTGCAATAACTTAGAAGAGATGAACAAATTCTTAGAATTATACAATTATCCTTGGCTGTATAAGGGAGAAGTAGGTAACCTGAGCAAATAAACCACAAACAAGAAAATTGAAACAGTAATCAGAATTATCCCTCAAAACTAAAGTCCAGAAGCAGATGATCTCACAAATGAGTTCTACCAAGTTTTCAATAATGAACTTACATTTATTCTGCTCAAACCCTAAAAAATTGAGAAGAAAGGAATACTTCCAAACACATTTTATGAAGTCAATATTACTATAATACCAAAGTGAAATAAAAACAACAAAAAACTATAGACCAATTTCCCTTGTGAACACAAATGCAAAAATTCTTTTTTTTTTCTTTTTGAGACTAGGTCTCACTATTTTTGCCCGTGGAACCACAGGCTCCGGTTGCCTGGGGTACCACAGACTCAAGCAATCCCCATCCTCAGCTTCCCAGGTAGCTGGGATGACAGGCGCGCACCACCACGCCCAGCTATTTTTTTGGAGCTAGGTCTCGCTACAGGCCCCAGGCGGGACTCGAACTGCGATTCCTAGCCCCGGCTGCTTCATAGGCTGAAGCTTACAGGCACGAGCCACCATGCCCGGTAATGCAAAAATTCTTAAAAAAATCTTAGCAAACCGAATCCAATAATACACTCAAAGGATTATACATCACGACCAAGTGGGATTTATTCAAGGATGCAAAAATCATTTAACATGCAAATAACAACAACCAATATTCACCATATCAACAAAAAGATAACCATATGTGTCCCGACCCGCGGGATCGTCAACGGAGACCTGGAGGAAGGAGTGGGAATGGGGATGGGACAGGAGACACGAGAAATGGAGACAAGACAGGTTTCTGATCAAGTCTCGTTTATTGCTGCTTTGTCTCGAGTTCATATACCTTAGGCATAGACATTCCATCCATTCCAGGATGGTCTTCTCCAATCAAATGCTTGCCACAAATACTAATTGTCCAATGGTCTAGTTTGTAACCAAATATGGTCTCCTAGGGGCATACACTTCTTTGAATGCCCCTTACCTGCTCTGTTTCCGGTCCAATACTTTGCTAATGCAAGAGCCAATCAGGATGCAGCATACCTGGCTGATGCAAGAGCCTCATGGGTTTGCAGCAGACTGGCCTTGTCATAGGAGCTAATTTCTTAGCTCTGTACACATATGATCATATCAATAGATGCCAACAAATCAGTTGATAATATTGAAAATTCATTTATGATGAAAATCCTCAAACCATTGGGGATAAATGGAACATATCTTAGCATAATAAAAGCCATATTAAAAACTCACAGCTAACATCATTCTCGATTGTGAAAAATCGAAAGCTTTATTTTTAAACAAAGCAATGAGTCAAAAGAAAAATATAAAAGGAATCCAATATGAAAGAAACAAAACTATCATTATTTGTAAATTACATGATAATATACACACAGAAATATCAAGCCTCCACTAAAAATCTAGTTGAAACAATCAAAGTCAAGTAAAGTGGCAAGGACACAAAAGTCAGTATCTTCCATATATATAGTGAGCTAGATAGAAGAGAAAGAAATTAAGAAAGCTATCCCATTTATAATCACGACAGTTAAAAATATGAAATACCTATGAGTAAACCTAATTCAGAAGGTGAAAATTCTATACAAAAAAAACCGTATTTTTTTAGAAGAAATAAAAACAGGAAAAAATGGATAGATATTTCCTGCTCATGAATTAGAAGAACCAACATTGTCAAAATGGCCATCTTATCCAAACACAATATATATTTCAATGCAACTCAAATGAAAATATCAACAGTGTTCTTCAAAGAACTGGAACAAACATTAAAATTATGGATCACAAAAGACCTCAG